>JBCAUA010093336.1:0-10446 GCA_038406235.1 Peronia verruculata
CTCAGCAAAATTGGCAACTTCTACAAGCCGAGATAATCCTGTCTCTTAGGATTGAAAGGCTTAAGAAAAACAACAATTTTAAAGCAGATTTTTAAAAATATTTAGCCATCATAATAATAAACTATATCCCAGTAGCAAAGTGTCAGATTTAGTGCATACTAGACCAAGAGATTAAACCCAAGGTAAATTATCTGATTCTCCTAACAGTACCTCAAGCCCTGAAACTCTAATGCTGAATGGAAAGTTTAAAAAGTCGCACTCGTTGTTACTAAACCACCGGTTGAAGAGGAATACGAACAAATGCGAGAGGGTAAATGTGAAAACATGGGTAAAGTTATATTCTGATGTCGACCAGATTGTTCTTTCCAATACACTGATGTGAGTCCAAACTGCCTAACTATAACATCTATAATAGTTCAACAGTATGTCTGGCAAATGATATAATAGTTCAACAGTATATCTAGCAAATCTTTGTATCTGACACCGCCTTATGTCCCATCAACTGCTAGCTTTTTGCAAAGACCTCATTCGATAAATGTGTTAACAAACGATGGTCACAGTTTTAAGAGATTTTCATTCAGTACAAGTAAAAATGAATGTATATCAAGAAGAACTTTTGGCTGTCTGATATTGTGTAATCTAAATGTATAAGAGTGGCATTTTCCCAACAGTTTGTTGACGATGCTACTCATTAGTTACAATGGAAGTTGAATTACTTGTTGAACACCTCGTCACCTCAGTTACAAATGTTATATACCCAATGCGTGCAAATGTCAGGATTAGTTCATCAATAACCCTGAGCTAACACTATACACCTTGTTTTGCATGAGCACGTTCTTGGCCATAACATACGAAATCTTCACGTTATATTGGAACTACGTCTGTACATACTGCGACAACTGTAATTTCACTTTTTGGTCATTAAAATGTTTACTTTTTAATAGCACCATAAAACCTTACGAAGCTACAGATGTTTCGGCAGTTAAGAGCGGATAAAAGTGATATAGAAATATCACTTAATGTTTGGTGGCAGCTTGATATCATGTTCAAACAGTGTTACCTGATGTGCAAAGCCGTGATCAGTCACTATGATTTAGCCTGAATTATGAACACTTGCTCTGTAAATAATTCTTCAGAATTCAGTGGTATTCCAACTGTTATGGGGACATTGTTGGTGATTCACATTCTTATCTGCCACGAAGTATATAGTGCACATTGCATCTATAGTTAACCGCCTTAGGGTTGATGATTTTGGAGCCGCAAGATTAAGAAGTATCTTAAAAGCAAAGAAGATTTGGCTCATTTTCATAGAGACAGCAAATGTTTGTTGATATTGTTGATGTTATTATTTTCCCTGGTACTGTATTTCCCTGTGCTCACTGCTTATTTATGCTTTTGGGCACTGAATACTTTGAATTCTTGTTTACCGGCGCATCCGCTCAACTATGGCTACATTTCGCCAACAACTCTGTTCTTGTTTGAAGATATACAGATATCGTTTCATATTGAAGAGGCAATTTTGATTTTAAAACAAGAGTTATTTGCATTGTACGAAACTTCTGATACCCTCAAACGTTTATTTTATGCTGTGAAGAGTTCTGATATTTGCGATATTTATATACATCAGTTTGTTCTGTACTCTAAGAAATTCAACTATATTAATTGTGAAGTTACCCTATGCTGATATCATTCCAGAAAGTTTGATATAAAGAACAAAGAACTAAATTAAGGTTTCAGATCATATTTGACCCCAAAATATCCAGGTCAGGTCAACTGTTTTGAATTACCTGTAATCAAAACAATTATTCTTTTGTTTGCGTTGAAATCAAACTGTCTTCAATTTGTCGAACGCTAATTCACCCACCCTTTAACTGAAAACTCATTAACTTTTCCAACTATCCAATTTCCTTACATCTGAAAATCTTAGGTCACGCTCTAAAAATAAAATAATAATTGCAACCAACAATTCCTCTTATGAAATATTTTTATTATTTTGTCGTATCACTGGCTGTAAAAGAAAAATAATAATTAGAAAATTAATGTCTTAAGCTCTGTTACTATCAAATACAACAGAAAAACGTGATATCAGAATGAGCCTTAAGACTTTTTAGAAGCTTTATCACTGTAAAGCTTTGTCTATCATTTATCACAAGTATAAATTTAGGCTGTAAAAATAATATGATTTACATATCACACAGCAAATTACCATTAACGTATGATCAGCTGCCATTTCATCATTGCCTATCCTAGTTTCAATAAATTAATACTTAAATTGCTTTTGAAGTCAATAGTCTGGTTCACTGAAGGAGATTAAAATTAGATAAACTTTTGAGTGCTAAGAAATTGCCCACGTTTCGATAAATGGAAAACGCAGACCAAAGTAAAACGATGTTTAAAAGTATTGATTTAAGATTATGTGTTATTTGAGGCAAGTAACCTGAAATGGGGGCGACTTTGTGGCTCATGCCATTCTGGTCGTTTCTAATCTCGACAGAAATTTTGGATTAAAACACACGAACACACCTTTACCTATATACACACACAGGCAGGGAGAAAGGAAGAGAGAGAGAGAGATCAGCAGCAAGGAAGGAGAACACAGACAAAAAAATACATGGGGTCAACTATATTTGTGACTCCTACATGTCCCCCAAAATGGACAAAATGTTTATTTCTGTGAAGGAAATCTTCAATCAAATGTCACTGACCGAATTCCTAAGACAAGATGACTTTCAGCGCTGTTTTATAGCTCTTATTGCTGCTGCTGCTGCTGCTGCTGCTGCTGCTGCTGCTGCTGCTGCTGCTGCTGCTGCTGCTGCCTGTCGTTAATTTTTTCGCTGTCTTTGTCATCTCATCTTGTCGTTTACATGATGTTGCTTCTATTCCAGATAACATTTTGTTATCTATAAGTGATTGTGACTTTCCAAAGCAAGAATAAAGATGCAATTTCCTCTTCTTTCATCGACTCTTCCAGTGTTTTTATCAGCTAACAGAGAGATACATCCAAAATTACATGATGTATATGTGATCTGGATATTTCACCGCCTAAGCGATAGGCCTGGATGATACAGATAAACAATGCTTTCCCTTTTGCTTACATGTATAGACAAAATAATATTTCACTTATACTCAGATCTGGAAAGTTCTTTGTGTTGTTGGTTATCATTTTTTTGCAACTGAACAGTGTTCTCTAATCATTCTGTCATATGATACTCTCTAATCATTCTGTCATATGATACTCTCTAATCATTCTGTCATATCGTGAGCTCAGTTCTCTGTTGCCCTATCTCCATTTTTCACATTCTGTGAAAATTGTTCTGTTGTGTTTATCAACTGTTTTTGTACATAGGAGATAGGACAAAATGGTTTTCAAAATATATCTGTTTGGGCAAGTGATCGGTGAAGCAAGTGATCGGTGAAATGATTACAGTATATGGTAGATTTACTATCCCTTTTTCACATGACATATATATCTCCAAATCGCCCAAAATGGAGAATGAACAACAAAGAACTGAGCTCGCGATATGATACTTTCTAATCATTCTGTCATATGATACTCTCTAATCATTCTGTCATATGATACTCTCTAAGCATTCTGTCATATGATACTCTCTAATCATTCTGTCATATGATACTCTCTAATCATTCTGTCATATGATACTCTGTTATCATTCTGTCATATGATACTCTCTAATCATTCTATCATATGATACTCTCTAATTATTCTGTCATATGATACTCTCTAACCATTCTGTCATATGATACTTTTATGTCTCACCATGCTTGTCTTCTGTCCTGGTGGTCCCCAACCGGCGGACCGCGGGCCGGTACCTGTCCGTGGATCAATTGGTACCGGGCCGCGCAAGAAATATTAATTATTTCCATTTTATGTACTATCTGAGTCTAAGGTTTTTTTATTTTCCTTTTATTATTATGCTGCTTGTCATGCGAATCACGGTGACAGAAATCTATTTTTATACAAGATAAAAAAAAATGTTTTAAAAGACGTACAGATACACGTACTGACGTACACGCTTAGCACTAGCTCCCCCCCCCCCCCACACACACACCGGTAAAATTGTCAAACGTTGAACGGCCGGCGGCGACAAAAAGGTTGGGAGCACTGGAGATTATTTATAGAATCTATCCGTTCTTGCCCTGCAAGAATGACCAGCTGTTATTTAAACTTCACATCTGAAATGTGGAGGTACAGATAACGTATGCATACATTCTCTCTAATTATTTTTAGTTGTCTTTGTCAAACGTTTTTACATTTCAATAGTGCCATCAAATTCCATTTTCAGAAAACCATGGTCTGATGTAGAGTGCCCCTATGCATGTCCGACTTGCTGAACAGTAATCTTTGCGGCCAAAGAGCAAATCGTCAAAACCGTGGAAGTGTGGTTGGTTTAGATGGACACAATTCATAAAACACCCTAAGAAATTGTATTTGTGGCCTTAAACAAAAATTGTAAAACGAAGACAACCATATTGGTATTGGTGTGAATTATAAGAACGATGCTAATCAGGGTTGACGGGGAGATGATGAGTGTCTCTCGGTAACTTTCCCTCTAA
Source organism: Peronia verruculata (assembly GCA_038406235.1). Classification (NCBI taxonomy): domain Eukaryota; kingdom Metazoa; phylum Mollusca; class Gastropoda; order Systellommatophora; family Onchidiidae; genus Peronia; species Peronia verruculata. Next base: position 4,573 of record JBCAUA010093336.1, read on the forward strand.
GTTTTTGCCTGGAATTTACAATTAATTTTGTTACCACATTTTTCTGTCCAGAACGTATCCAGTGAGCTGTCTTGTGTTTTCCAAATTCTTGAGTTACAGGCTCGATATAGTTTGGTGTCCACCAAAGTTTATACTTGTTAAGGTTTTTTATTTTCTTTTTACATGCACGATTCCTAAAGTCTCCTCTATCTCTCCTCTCTCTCTCTTTCTCTCTCTCTCTCTATCTATCTATCTCTCTCTATCTATCTATCTATCTATCTCTCTCTCTCTCTCTACCTCTCTATCTCGCTTTCACCCCCCCCCCCTCTTTGAGAGCTGTGGCTATAATTTCTGACACATTTTTCCGGCCCCAACTGAGGCATGTTTAGTGCTGAGACTCAAGAAGTCTGCTGGAAGAGTTTCAAAATCTATTCCAGACAGATAGGTGTTTGTTTGCTTGTTTGTTTGTTTGTTTTTATTCAGAGTATTAATGCAATTTGTCCCAGGCAGTGTTCAGCCTTTAGACTGTAAACCAAAAGCAGTTCTAAAATGTTTTGTTCTCTACACAGTTTGTGGTCTTACACCTCAGTCTCTTAGCCCTGTGTTCATTTGGAAAGCTGCGAAGTCATTAATATGGCTGTGGCATTAAATGAATACCATCGGGATGGGTAAATAGTTCCTTCACGCATTTCCCAAATCTGAATTCAGGGACGTGGCAATCGGTAACAAAAGTTATGATAGCTGTAATCATTATACATTCATTTCTCTACAGATTATAAACGTTCATTTTTTTTTTTTTTAATGCTTTCTCTGCCTCAGATGTTCAGTTACACTGGGATAGGTTTTGCATTCTGACGAATGTTTTTACCTATATCAGATTTATAGGTCTGTCAGTATTGAAAATTTATCACTAATCCCTGTAACTGTCATTGGACGTTCACAAATTATAGCTGATCCTCTATTTTTGATTATTTTATTTCCTGTCATTATTTCTGTATCTCTCACTTTCCTGCTGTCTTCAGGTTAATAGAATGGTGTAAGTCACTTGAATCTGCAGGTTAAAGTTGATTTTCTGAATAGAAAGCCAAAGATGAATCCCCCCCCCCCCTTTTTTTTTTTTCAGGCTCATTCTTGTTCGCGATTGCTGGAAATAGAATTTTACGATATTGTGTGTTTATCCCGAGAAATATGTAATGGTATGATGGAGAAGTATCATATCTATACTATAAAATTGTAAGAAAACCCCCAAATAGGCTTATGGACTCCCAAACTGCCGAATGGATCTATATGAAATTTGATACACAACATAAATGGATATGGATCCGTGTCTCTATGTACATAAACCCCCTAAACGGTTATTATCTTTGGCATTATTCTAAAAATGCCATAATAATTGCATAACACACTTGCGAAGCTGCTTGATCCGAATTGTACTTTCGATAGTATGACGTGTTCAAAACACGTTTTCTTTGAGTAACATTCAGTTTAGTCAACCAGAATATCAACATCGAGGTGCGCACGCTTTGCCATACACTTTAAGTCGCAGGGCTTTATTTTATAGAACAACATGTCCCAGGGAAGGCGTGGGTTCTCTCCTAGTCAGATCAATTTTTTTTTTTACCAGGGAACTCATTTTTATAACCATTTGGGGACTTTTACCATCTTGTGGTATACAGCATCAATTTGCGATAATTTGTATGTGTTCCGGCGAACATTGAAACACGCACCTTAACAAACATTAATTTTACTTGAACGAATTTTCTGCCCATCTTACATAAAGAAAAGCTCTTTTGTATTTTATTTGGATCTTTCTTCATCATAAAACTTAGTACTTTATGAGGTTCTACAAATGAATCGTGATTGATGTAATAAGTGCTCAATGCAACTACCGTATATTTTTAAATCTGCTTCATGGCTGAGAAGTTGCAAAAAAAAAAAAAAAACCAAACAAATAAACAAACACACAGAAAGGAATGATCTAGATTTCACTCAATCGTTTTTTATCAATTATGAATTCGCTCTTTACTTTTAGACTGCTAGTACTCGTTAAATTATGAACAAACCGTACTATTTATACAGCAGTGCCTACTTCTTGTTTCCTATGTTCTTGATAGTTTTCTGTGATGGCTATGGGTAATAAAGTTGAAAAACATTTTTTTTTAAATTAACAATAGCAGATTGTCAGTATACTGCTAACTCAATCAACTAATAGTATATAGAGAGAAAGAAGAAAAAGAGAGACGGTGGAAAGAGATCAGAAAAGTGGGAGAGTAAGAGATATATTGGATACACAGAGATTGCTATCGCTGTTATTTTTAGTTTTGATGGACAGTGACAATTGCTGACGATTGTAGTGAAACAATCTCAATTCTTATTGTCCGAAATTCATGACAGATTTTTTTCTAGAAGAATTATTCGCCTAGAAACAAAATTACGGGTCATGGCCTAATTTGTCTGTAAATTTTTCTCACTGTTTGTATAAAAGAAGATTTCTCAAAGAGCGCTTTCCATTTCCCGCTACACTGTTTTAAATCAGCGGTCACATAATATTCTATGCTTCATTCGCCTAATATCCAAAATCCAATTTCATCTTTAACTAAAGTAGAGGTCTCTTGATTTGCTGTTACCAAAGCACTTGAGAAATGAATTCGTCAGGGCAGAACGAAACCATTTACATAGCCCAGAAAGGGCTTGACTTAATCATAGAAGAGCGCAGAAAGCTGCTCAGCGATTTTGGACGTCAATTTTTTTTTATTATGAATCATGTGGTTCTCAGCTCAGTAATTGGTCTTTTCGGGATAGCTGGCAATATCATCAACATGGTCATTTTCTTCAAACAAGGTCTGGATAGCACCATGAACATAAGTTTCTTCTCCATTGCAATCTCTGACTTGTGCAGTCTTCTGACACTGGAGTGGCTAAACATTTGTTTGAATCCGTTTTTTGCAAACTCTGATGTTCCCTTGGCTACTATGGAAATACAGTTCTTGACGGCAGGCGGACCCCATGGCTGTTTTGTTCGCATTACGTGCTGGACCATGGTCTATGTAACTATTGAGAGATATCTTTGCATTGCCTACCCTCTGAAAGTTAAGCAGATCCTTACTCCCAGGAGAACAACCACAGTGATTTGTCTAATCTATCTGGTAATGCTTTTGTCCATTCTGCCAGATTACCTAACCATGTACTTTGACTGGAAGTTCTACCCAGATCGCAACAGAACCTTGCTGGGGCTCGTTTTGAGAGACAGTCGTTCTTCATTTGAGCGTTTTAATGTCATTTTGCACGGTTTCATTCGAGTACTGTCTTTCTTTGTTATCACCTCATTTACGATCCTCCTAGTGATAAAGATGAAAACCGCTACCGCATGGAGAAAGAACACGACTAAACGTGATCAAACACTGGAGGTGTCAGTCCGAGATAAAAGAGCAGTTACCATGGTTATCTTGGTAGCAGTCATTCTGATTATTTGTCTCGCACCTGCTCTTTTATATTTTCTTGCTTCATTCTGTGAACCAAAATTTGCTCTGTTTAGCCAGTATTCTAATACATTTCACGCCGCCTTCTCTTTTGCCTTTCTATTTCAGTCTGTAAATTGCAGTGTGAATATTTTGCTTTATTATCGCATGAGTTCAAACTACCGTAACTCATTCCGGAAATTGTTTTCCATCAAGAATCTTCAAGCAGGAAATAATACCACAGCCCGCTAAGATATCAATCAGGTTATGCCTGATAGTCGTTTCTGTTTGAGTTGAATGCACAGTTCTATGGCGAAATATTACATCTGATTGAATTCTCTCTACCGTAGAACTCGTTTCTACACCCATTTGGAGATTATTACCAGCTTATAGTATGTAGCTTTCATGTAAAATAAATGGTTTATGGCCTATTTATTTCGCATTTATTGTTTGCAATAAATGATGTTACACTTTTCTTCAAAGGAATTTGGATTAGGGGCATACTGTTATTCATTATGAGCAGTCTCTTTCAGTTGTTATCCCATGTGCCCTACATTCGCCACCAATCCCAAGTCAATTTCTGTTTTCCCTTATTCCTTCTATTTCAACATCCTGTTTGTGACAGATTTTCTGAAATTTTCTTGTCCATAATGATATTAACAATGCTTTGTTCTCAGTTAGATTTCAGTTTCTGAGCATCTCAAGTGCCCTATTGTTTGTCTTTATCTGTGTCACAAAAATGTTCAGCACCGATCTACGAAGTCATCTGTGCTCATTGTGCCACCTTTCTAATTTTGCAGTCACCATATTAAAAGCCACATTGACATATTGGCCCAGCATTGCACTTACGTAAATCTCTGGTGTAACTGAACGAGAGCATTAAAGTTTGTTTGAAGCAAAAGCTCTTATTCTCAAGAAAGAGCCTTGTTTTTAGTCGTCTCTCACTCTCTCTCTATCTCTCTCACTCTCTCTCACTCTCTCACTTTCTCTTCTCTTCTCTTCTCTCTCTCTCTCTCTCTCTCTCCTTAATTGATAGCCCGGCTTGTATGTCCCTTATGCAGCTCTGCCAACAGGTGTTATGTGTCCTATCGTATTTGTACTATGCTACTTTTTAAATATATTTTTTTTCTCCAAAACACAGTGCACATAAAGCAGTTGTTCGCTCTCTGTAAAACTGTAATGCTATGTAATGTGGCTTCGTGCCTCTAGCACGGAGCATCCTTCCTGTTATATATTGTTCAGAGCCTTTCTCAGTCATGAAAGGTGTGAAGCAAGGATGTGTACTGTCGCCAACACTATTTCAGTTTGATGTTTACAGCCACTCTCTCAGACGCATTCCATGGGGACCATAACACATGAATTGGCTTCAAATACGGCACAGGTCGAAGGCTTTTCAATGTCCTCAGGCTTCAGGCGAAGACTAAGGTTGAGAAAGGCTGGGTCTTCGATCTCCTGTTTGTCGATGACTGCCCTTTGAGAGCCGCCAAGGAATCGAAAAAACATGGATCAATTCTCATCATCCGGCAGACACTTCGGACTTACTATCAGTACGGGAAAGAAGAACGAAGTCATGTTTTAGCCTGCACCACAACAGAGCCAGGAACAGAGCCTCACTGTAGAGGGAGAAACCCTGAAAGCTGTGGACAACTTTACGTACCTCGAAACTACGATCTCAAGATCGGTGAAAGAAGACACTGAGGCAGACACACGTATTGGTATGGGACGAGATTGGTATCAAACAGTCCACCAAGCTCAGGGTATTCAAGGCAACCATTCTGTACATTTGAGAGATCTGGACCATAAATATGATTGTGAGGGCCATGCCAAAAAGCTCAATCGTTTCTACATCAACTGCATCGTATCTTTCTCGTGTGGCTTTAAGGACATGCTTAAAGGGTACCTGAAAAACTTCGGCATCAACACCAGAACATGGGAAGTCTTTATGGAAGACAGTTCATCATGGAAAAGTCGCATTGGCGACGGTGCCACTCCAAGAACAAAGGAAGATCAGTAAAGCACAAAGGAAATGATAGCTGTGTAAATCCCGACCCGATGCCCAAGTTCAGAAACAAGCGGAACACACATGACTCATCTGCGGTCCAGCCTGCCAGTGCAAGAACAGGTCTTATCAGTCACAGCCAAACGTGATATTTCTTTGTCATCGTCAAAACGGCATGGAACCAATAACAATTTTAACATTTAGGTATTAAGGGCTTATAGTAATGGATCTAAATCACTTTCTAATGTCAATATTTTGTTGTTCACATAATCATTTTGTGTGTCCGTGTGTGAGTGTACAATGCTAATATCGGATTCTTTCATGAATTAAAATAGTATATACTGATATTTTGCTCCCGTTGAATACTATCTATCTATCTATCTATCTATCTATCTATCTATCTATCTATCTATCTATCTATCTATCTATCTATCTATC
>JBCAUA010093347.1:0-10446 GCA_038406235.1 Peronia verruculata
ACTGAATACGAATACGAAAACTTTACTTGCACATACAAATATTGGTGCCCACTGTCCTTTTATACAAAAACATAGATTAGTTTGTGGGATAAAGTTACACACACAAACGCAAATATAAAGCATACTCAAACACACATAACTATATTATGTATATATACACACATATATTGCATTCTTACATAGCTACTAGTTTTCTCTTTGTCTCTCTCAGTTATGAATTGAAAGATATATACACATGAAAAGCTGAGACTATCCGCTGAAATAAATAATAATAATAATAATAAATATATATAGAGAGAGAGAGAAAAGGGGGGGGGGGGACATGCTGTTAACTGGTAAGTTCTTTTAATTCGAAACGAGCAAAGATATCTGCAGATAGATAGGTAGAAATGAGTCATTTATGTTTCATTATGAGTAGCTGTTAGCTATGAATAAATCTAACAGGATTTAAGTGCCAATTTCGCACAGCTCAGTTTGTACGAAGGTCCCATTAAAATGTGACCTGAGGATTTGTTTCAAGTTGTAATTAAGTCAAAAGGGAACAAAGGGGCCAACTGGAAACAAAGAGTCGGTGATTACAACAAGGCAGGTCATCGCTCCCACAAGCTGTGAATAAAGGACTTTGTAATCCTGGAACTTGTAATCTCGGGTGATTTCCTGTTTACCAATCCTATGGTTGAAGAATATGTCGTAAAATCATTAAGTCAGATTTACTTACTATCCATTTCTAGGCTTATGAAGTATAAAAAAGCATCGCAAACAATATTTTTTTTAAAAAGATGTTTTTCTTTTTATGATTTGAAGAATGCCGATCAAAAACTTATGAAAACCTCTCTAGATAATGACAGTGCTTTTCATTTTCTTAATTTCTTCACAACCCATTGTTCCACTTGTTTTATATGGAAAGAAGAATAGCTTTCCAGCTTCTTAGAATTCTTGAATGCCTCAGCTCTTTGGCAAACTGATAAAACACCTTTCCTGATCATTATCTACTATTGTTCTTTGACTTTTTGTGTCTTAATGCATACATCAAAGTGTTCGGACAAACTTTGGCCTCTTTTCCTTTTTTCATGATGAAATACAATGGGACGTAGCACACCAACACAGTCATGGTCGCATATAGACTGTTATCGAAAAAACAAAAATGCAATAATCTGGGTGGATTTGGTAGAAAACAAATAAATTTGATTTCAAACAAACAAAAAAACACAAAAAAAAAGCAAAAACAACAACAACAACAACAACAAAAAACAAACAAACAAACAAACACACAAACAAACAAAAGACAAAAACAAACAAACAAACAAAAAAGGAAGAAAGACAGAACACCCCCCCCCCCCGAAAAAAAAAATACCATTGATAAAGTTTTGGGAAAACTGGTGCTGATGCATTGATCTTCAAGAATGGTGTTACGACTTAAACCAACATTCTTTTTCTGACGTGTCATGGAGAAAGTGTTTGGTGTCTAGTATTCACGGGCAGTAGAGACAGTAGACAAGTCTTCGTCTACAGCATTAAAGTGATATCATTGCCTTGACAGTCATACATTTGATAATTGTCGTGTGTTGTTATTTCATGCGAGTGTTCTCCATAGGATGGATGGATGGATGGATGGATGGATGGATGCATCGATAAATGGATGGATGGGTGCATCGATAAATGGATGGATGGATAAATGGATGGATGGATGGATGGATGGATGCATCGATAAATGGATGGATAGATGGATGGGTGGATGGATGGATGGATAAATGGATGGATGCATGGTTGGATGGATGGATGCATCGATAAATGAATGGATGGATGCGTCGATAAATGGATGGATGGATGCATCGATAAATGGATGGATGGATGGATGGATAAATGGATGGATGCATCGATAAATGGATGGATGGATGCATCGATAAATGAATGGATGGACGCATCGATAAATGGATGGATGGATGGATGGATGGATGGATGGATGGATGGATGGATGGATGCATCAATAAATGGATGGATGGATGACCAGCTGCAGAAAGAGGCATAGAAAACAGAGAGCCAAGTTGCGATATGATCATAATGTGGATAGACAATCTGTTTCAGATCGTGGTATTATACCAAATTGCTGTTTTTAAATAGCAGCCATTCTTTGGCGATTAGTGAATTCAATGGTAATATATTGATAGATCAATGACATGACCGTTGTTTTGTTGTCATTTTTTATTAAGTGTTCTGTTCAACTTGGTGAATTGGCATTTGTAGGAAAGGAGTATTGATTGGAAGTAGTAAAAATATTTTTTTATTTCTTTTTCAGATCATGGAGCCTTATGGATAGGATGTAGGTACTGTGAACCTTAGCTCAGATTCTCTTAAGCTCGACCCTAGGCCTATGACCTTCTTCAGGTGGGTGTCATGGAAATGTCAGTGCTCGACTCTGGCAAAAAGGCCGCCGCTGGCAACCCCAACAAAAATAACAACAACGAAAACGACGAGGAAGACGAAGATAGCGTCAGGAACATTCCCACTGGCTCCATGCCTGATTTTCGAATCGACGAGGACGTAGACGCCGATGATGGCGCCGTCTCCGCGAGAGAGAGCAACCAGTTGCCCAGGAAACGTCTGCAGGACGCCGGGGACAACCGGAAGTTGACACTGAAACTTCCGGTGGACAACACGAAAATGGTGACGTTGAACACAGAACAGGAAGTGTCGCTGTACACGCCTGACCTGACTCCCTCTGCCTCCCCCATCCGCTCCATGTGGGCCAGCGGTTCTCCATTGACAGGGGCTGGGGCTCGAGGAGGACGGGGCGCCGCCTCTGCCAACGCTGACGGGGACGGCGACGACAACGACAACCGTTTCGCCGTCGGCGTCGCTGACCGGTTGTTGGATGATTCTTTCAAAATCCGGGTCAAGAAGCCGGTGAAGACGTCATTACAAATAAAAGTGTATAATTTCTTGGAACGTCCGACGGGGTGGAAATGTTTCATCTATCATTTCACAGTGTAAGTATTCTAGTGTGGGTGTGTGTGAAGGGAGGGGGTATATGAGATGCGACACCATGAAAACAGGCTCTCATCAAATTTTATGCATTTGGAGTTAAGTTATTGGCACCAATGTTAAACCTATTCATTTCCCTTTCTGTGTAAAAAAAAAAATTGTTCTATCTTAAGCAGAAGTCAAGCTATTGGCAGGTAAAGACGATTTGGGAGGGGGGGGGGGTGGCCTGTTGCTGCAGTTGAATATAGTGAGAAAATGGCCGATCACTTTTGTAAATTTTATTAATCTTTGTTAGCCCATGCCGCTAAATTGCAAGTTTTGGTCCTTTCTTTACTCAAATTTATTCACCAAATTTAACTCTGTTTTTAGATTGGTATAGAAGGGTACTGAGGAGAAAATAAAATTGCGTTAAAAATTCGTTCACTGTTGAAGAACACGTTACGTGTGATCTCTCCGGTCGCCTCAGTAGACGAGCGCCTGATTTCATCGTGTCGCGTCTCATATGTGCATGTGTTTTGAATATGTGGTTACGTCTGCTCGACCAGGTTTGTGTCTATATAGAACTGTGTTCAAATGTTTACTGAACAAGTGAGCCTTTGAAAGTCCAGTTGTTATAAGAGTCAAAGATAAGGGTCAAGGATGGTGTTTAAATTCCATACATTGACAATACTTCAAGTTTTCTCTGAAACCGCAGTAGTAAATGCAGAACATTGTTCGGTTCATCATGGCCTGTATAGCTTCTTTTCTGAATCATCTTCATACTAAAAATGAAGCATTTTTAATGGACTCACGAACTGCGTGGAAAAAACAAAATACTCTCTTTGTTCTTTTGGCCATGTCATTTTGTTTTTCTTGGCTACCACAGTTATGTCATATGTAGAATAGTATCTTTATTTTTTTTTTCCTATCTGCTTAGAATATACAACCGACGTAAAATCGGATATCTATCTGAGAAGTTTCAATCATGTATTTTTAGCCAGTCAGAAACTTATTATAATACCGTCGATCTTACCCAAGCTGGTTAACAAGTATGCACTTTGCTGACAAGTTATGGTATTTCTACCCGATTTGTCTTTTAATACATGTAGTTAAATAATCGCAATTTTTGGATGAATCAAATCTTTCGATAACTTTCTTATTTGCTAATTAGTTATTAGACTACTGCTCAAACTTTTACAGTTTTTGTATGTTTGTCCAAGTGACAACAATACTAAATTTCAAGACACGCCGTTTATTATCCAACTACCAGGACTTTTAGATTCTCTGTACCTGATCTATGGTATTTTTGCATAACTTCATCACATAACATCCATCCGACGTTCGAGATCTAAGAGTAGATTATAAATAATTGGCTCGAAAATGGTCGCTCTTGATAGATGGATGTACGGATGGATGGATGAATGGATGGATGGATGGATGGATGGATGGACCGAAGGAGGGACGGACGCACGGACGGACGGACGGATGGATGGATGGATGGATGGACGGATGGATGGATGGATGGATGGGTGGGTGGATGGATGGATGGATGGATGGATGGATGGATCGATGGATCGATGGATGCATGGATAAATGGATGAATGGATAAATGGATGAATGGATTGATGGATGGATGGATGGATGGATGGATGGATGGATGGATGGATGGATGGATGATGAATGGCGGGCGAACGGAAGGAAAACAACCACAGGGATGGATGGATGGATGGAGTGATGAATGTGTGAATAAAGTTATGGTCATATCCCCCATTCATCCCAATCCCGTCATGCAGCAGCAAATGCCAGGGTGACAAGAGAAAATTTGATAATTAATTTAGGAGCCCAAGGGACATCACGGCCTCTCCTGATGGGGAGATAGAAGCTAATGCCATCCTGGGATGATGTTAGCTCTGAGACGTGTTTGGGGGTGTGAGGAGAGAGGGGAACTGAAAGAAGAACATTGGAAAGCTAAGGGAACAGTGTAGAAAGGGATTTGAAAGAAAAGCACGATAGGATTTGATGTAAGTGATATGTGATGCAAAAAAAAAAAAAAGTAAAAATCAGTCGGAGTGGATGGAGATACCGGTATATTAGGGTAACACGACATAAACAGCCCATCCTCATAGGAAACCCACGTTTTCTAAGAACTAGATCTATAGGAAAATTGAGGAAATAATGCGTTAGTTCATTGTCTCATGATGACACCAAATGGGGTTTATAGATGTAATCAAAGAAATATCAGCTCATCGGTAATTGTTCGCTTGGATACTGTCAAATAGTGATAGTCGTAAATGAAGATATTGCAGATATCAGCCTGGTTGAGTATAACGCCTAGATCACGTCGATCACTTGGAGTATAGTCTTTGAGCCCTGCGCTCCTGAACCTACCTATTAATAATAATAATAACAATAAGGAAGTGAATCGGTTGGGAAGATATTGCCTGCCGATCCACTGTTCATCCGTAGGGAAGGTGGTGTACTACGTCATCATTTTTGCAAGTCAAAAATGATGTAGGTGATTCTCTTCGTCTTGTCCTTTCTCTGCCTTCTCGGTTGTCGTAGAGACCAACCCCTCTGGCTTAACCTGCTGGGACCCTCGACCAGCGCAAGTCCACCCTAACGCCAACATGTAGGTCCGACGAGCAGGTGACGGTCCACCCTAACGCTAACATGTAGGTCCGACGAGCAGTTGACGGTCCACCCTAACGTTAACATGTAGGATCGCGCTTTAGATCTAATTACAGATGGTGTGCAAAAATGATGACGTCGTACACCACCTTCCCTACGGATGAACAGTGCATCGGCAGGCAATATCTTCCTTACCGATTCACTTTATAATAGTAAAAAAGGGTATTTATATGGCGCCTCACCCCCTTAGGGCTCGAAGCGTTTTACAGAACCAAAGTGTTTAAAAGCCACTCACAAAATATGCCTCAAAACAAACAGGAGCAACAATCCCTCCTATAGATTCTTGAGCCGAAAACGATTTTTTTTTTTAATAGAGTATGCTTTGATGGAATGTAATTTTTGTCCTCTTGAATTCCAAGAAGACCATGTATCGGTTAGACCCTCCTACCCGAATAACAATTAATATATAATATATCGGTTTCACCATCCTAATTGAGTTCCATTAGTTGGAGAATGATTTATAGACAAGGTGGTATAGACACGATATAAATGTGAGTATTTCGATGTCGGTCACAATGATCGACACCTTTTCGCTCACACGCTGATTTGTATACAATAGCTCTGTGCGCGGCTGGCAGCTCTTGGTCAACAATGGGCATTCAAAGATACTCACATCACAAGGAGTTTATACTGTTATTCTGGACCCATGACGTCACCTGAACAAAACACCATTGTGTCTAGCGTGCCAATAGTGGGCGCCATGGCCATGGGGTTAGACTTTTTATTGCCATACGCGAGTCTCGTCTAGTTTTGAAATAATTAACAAGTGGTAACGTAACACCAACGGCGTTAAGTGTTAAAGTTAACAAGATTCCTTGACTCCTGGGCATGGCTCCACATTCGGCACGTGTGATGTCATCAGTCCGCTCTCCAGTATAATGGTTTAAGCTCCTTGTCACCCTGTGTGTAAACTAGCCCATGTGTGAGCGAAATTTCTTCAGCGTTGTGACCGACCTCGAGACACCTTTTCTTGTCATTCGGGCACGAGAGTTTGTAGCCAATAGTGATATGCTGTTGGTCATTCTGATTCAACAAATTGAGAATTGAGGAGGGAATTGCAGAAATAGGGAAGGCACTTGTTGATGTTAATGTAATGGAAAGGAAATTAAGGAACTGAAAAAAAGCAGGCACGGACAATCTCCGTAAATAAATAGTCATTAGCCTAATCTTTGATCAGGTGATAGTGTACTACATGTATTTGATAACGACCACACTTCAAATATAAATAGATAAATAAATAAATAAATAAATAAATAAATAAAACAATCAATAAATCAGAAAGATAAAAATAAGAATAATAAATATTGCATATTAAATGTTTTTGTTAAAGTGGTTGGAAAGTAATAGGTGAACCTCATTTAAAAAAATTTTATTCTCGGAGAGAGAGAGAGAGAAAGAGAGAGAGAGAGATGAGAGTTGGTGGGCTTAACCGGTGACCAAGGAAGATGGTGCAAGCATATCTATAAGCCTTTTTTTTGGAAGTAAGGCAAACCGAATGACTGCTCATGTCCAGATAGTGTCTGGACAATTTTTCTGCTAATGGTAAACTTTACACTTGCAAGGAAAGGAAATAACGTGAAAATGAGTGAACATGGGCAGTGTTTATGTCTTTGAGAAGTACATTCGAAAAATCACCACCTTACGTGAATTGATTCTCTTTTTCCTTCACCCTAAAATTGTTCAGATAACTTCAAAAGTGTCTAAAGACGACAGATTTTTTTTTTCTCTTGTTTTAGCTTGAAATCATATAAGTATTTGCCATGATTATCTGTTGAGAACCAGGCTCTCGAAAGCTAGATTTAGTGAAAATGTTTCGTGACGTAACCGATAAGATCTAAACATAGCCAATATAGCTCACGTATGCCTAATCAGTTTGTGCACTCATCATCACACGTGTGCGCACAAGAGGATAAAGGGTGATGAAATTCAGTGAAAATGCTATGGGGAGATAAAACAGATGCACCTCAACTGCAACTACCTCATCGACAGCAAAAATATCAACTAACAAAGTGATGTAATTTAGGAGGGCTGGATATTCTGAGGTGACGCTATGATTTTACTCTGCGCAAGATAAGGATGATGCTGGTGGATCCTCTGTTGCGGAAGAATAACATATGGATTTCTTTCAGTACCGTCAGCTCATCATCATCATGACAATGATAACAGCCACAAAAAATTCAACACCAGGGGCGTAAAAAAAAAAAAAAAACAGCAGCGACAATGAAATGAATTAAGGGCTCTAAGGTGAGGCTATGATTTTGAGTTGCGTATGAGGCCGACATTGGTGGATCGCCTTGTGCGGAAACGACATACATAGGCCAATTCATCGGCATTAAAAACAACAACAACAACAACAACAAAAATAGCAACAATAGGAACAACATCAGCAGCAGCAGCAGCAAAGATATGTAGGATGCGCGAAGATTCTGAAGTGACCCTATTAAAATTTGTTGCCAGCTTTCTTGCGGCTGGCTGCGTCACATGTTGTCTACAATGGTTGCTATTTTTCTAGCCGGATATTTTGCCGATGAGATACTTCATCGTGATTGAGGTTTTTGTGGCGTCCCTGCAACCAGGTGTATTTGATCAATTTGGATAGTACAATGACGGAACCCTACAAAAAAAACCCGATGCGGATGCTATAACTGAGTTAAGAGCTAATGCACGTGGACATGAATCTTGACCCAGAAATTCTGTTATGTCATAATGAGGAGAAAGCTATCATAATGACTGGCGAGATTGTGTGTGTGTGTGTGTGTGTGTATGTATGTGTATATATGTGTGTGTATGTGTGTGTGTGTGCGTGCGTGTGTGTGTGTGTGTGTGCGTGCGTGCGTGCGTGAGTGCATGCGTGCGTGCGCGCGCGCGTGTGTATATGTGTAAGTGTGAATGAAAGATGGAAACAAGAGTAAGAAAGTCCTACGAAGAAAATATGTGATATCAGAGAAAAGAGAAAAGGAAGAGAAGGGAAGCGGCCGAGTGCAAGAATATGAAACTGGAGAGGAGAGGGGTTCGTAACCCTCAAGAGTCCATCATTGCTCAACATGATTGCACAGTAACATTATTAAAAAATCAGTGTGCTAGATTTTGACAATCGCTCAGTGAAAACGGCTGTTTCCGCTTTGTTGTTGTCAAGAATCTGTCATTTTTTTTTCCTCAAGTAAAATATCTGTGATTTCCTGACATTTCTGTGTTTTCCACCTTATCTTGGTATTATGTAATAAATGTCACATTGGACTACAGAGTGTTAATACAAACCAGCTTTCCTGTTGGGCCATTTGGGGTCACCATAGAAAAAAGTGTTGTGAGAAGATAACTAAGAGGACTATTCAGCAACGACGACTTTTTCTTGATGCCCCTGTTCTCCTCTTTTCCTCTCCACCTACATTATAAACAGACCTTGTCATAAACGAAATGAAACTTTTTTTAATCTACAAATCTGTTGTGAGAACAAATTACAACCATTGACCATACCACTCACTCACTCAGGTCCTTGACTGTGGAGGCAGTCTCAGGGGGTGCCTGAGGGCTGCAGACACGACGACCCTTCTCTATCGCTGTCTGTCCGCGGCTGCCGGCAGCAATTGGTGTTTTTGAAGTCCGGTCCACTCTTTGATGTTTTCATACCAGTTCTTTCTTTGCCTTCCTCTTTTCTTTTCTCGCCCTGTATAGACTGACAACATGCAATGCCAATAATTATGATAAGTTGCGTTCTTAATTCTGCGCTCTTCCTCTCGTTGCCGACCGATCTAAAATCACAACGTACATCAAGTTCATTCGCAGAGAGCTTTGAAACCTTCCTTCTTTCTGTAATACCTGCCTTTATATCTATTAATATCCTGTTAATTAGCCATTGTTAAGTATATCGGTTGATCTGTCAAGTTAAGTCCTCTGAAATTCCTTCCTGGGTACAGTTACCGTTGGTGAACTCTTGTGTCGCAAACACTGATGTGGTATGTCCTATAAATGTGATTATAATTAAAATAGATTAATTATTCAGGCCAGGTTGATGCCCTGGCTCGCATCTGTCACACTAAGGCAGTTGACTGACGGCAGGTGCGGATGGCAAAAAGATCACTTTCTACTTAGTCAGAAATAAAGAATAGCCTATGAGGCATGGTAATTATTCCAATTTCTCCACTGAATTTGATCTGAAATGTTTGTTCAGCTACGAGTAAACGTGGGATTCGTTCAAACTTCAAAACGTGGCTATAATAAAAGCAGTCATTTCCACACTTGCAGATCTCAACATACCTTAGAGAACCGGCTCTCTTGTTTTAGCCTTGAGTTCTTTGAGTTTTTGGAAGTCTACATACAGAATGTTTGGAATTTGTATTATATATTATATATTTTTTCACACACAAGTCAACAGCTATCAATGGCCGTGTAACTGGCAGCTCAAGCAAATGTCCCACCAAGAAATTCACAAAGTTCTTCAATTTCCAGGTTTCGATAGACCAACTGATGTACTCTGACAAAACCCCTTATTTTCTGAAAGATACTGTTTTCAGGAAATTGTCATTTAGTTTTGCTAGCTCTCTTTCCAACATACTTAAAACAAAATTCACCTCTCAGAAGATAAAGCCGGCCATGCAGTTGTCTGTCTTTTAATAGTGAGGAAAGTAAGTTATATTTGAATCGGCGGGGAAAGCAAGGAAATTGTCATGAAAATAAATACCTTTAGGCAGGCGTTTCTTTTTTTTTTTATGTTGTTGTTGTTTTTGTTGTTTGTTTGTTTGTTTTGTGTTTTTTTTTTTTTTTTGTTTTTTTTTTTTTTTTTTTTTTTTTCCAAACAGG
>JBCAUA010093369.1:0-10445 GCA_038406235.1 Peronia verruculata
AGTTAGCTGTGTCAACAAGCACACCTCTTCTGCCAATAAATGGCTGAGCACTAGGCTCTCTATCAGCTGGCGACCACACCCCCGCATCTATGTTTTCAGCTTCAGCATCATGATCAGATAGCGTGTCCGAACCTTCTGAATCACTGTCTGGCCTGTCCAGAGTATCGTCTGACAAAGATCCATCTATTTCATCACTGTCTGAGTCAACAACACGTCTAAATGCCTCAAACCCATCAAGTCTCTTTGGAATCACGATTGTTCTCTTACCACTGCTTGACGCCATATTTCACACAATGTAAACAATGAACTTTTCACTCTCAATTCGGTCGTTTCTGCCGCGATTCACAGCGAGTAGCTACACAAGGAATGAGCCTAGCTATCCCACAATGCCTTAGACGAAGTTCCGTTTCATTACTTTGTAAACGGAGCTAGTTTTATATATTGAACCGCAAGTACGATGGTGTGCGAGAATTCTCGTCCGTAGCATAGGAAGGGAAAAACTGGATGCGAGAATTCTCGTCCATAGCACTGAATGAAAAAAAAAAACTTCAAGTGAATTTTTCTCAAAGTATGGGTGATTTGGGATAAATAATGCAAGCTGCTTCATGTCTAGAGCAATTACCATGAAATTTATATTGCAGATAAAATAATGCAAAATTATGATTTTTGGGGATTTTTATAGGGATTTCTTTAATATCGTTGTGATGGTTTGAGGTCATGTTATAGGTGATAGTTTGAGGTCATGTTATAGGAAAATCTATGATTTTGCAAAATGAATTAGAATATTTATATACAAAGATTCCTTTAAAAAACAATTACTGCAAGCTTTAGCAAATCCCTTTTGACTCCTCAGCTTGTAAGTGAAAAACATTTATGCAGTATTTCAAGTAAAGTAATCTAAAAATATAATTATACATCTATCCATACTAAAAAGAAAAAAAAAAGCAATATCAAGAATTAAAATTCAAAATGACAGTTGTTTCTCAGGCAACCGTGAGTGATTTCAAATTAAAATTGTCACCACGCTTGATTCGATGATAGTGGATAAAATTCTCACTACTCCACCTCCCCCCCTCTCCCCCCCCCCTCCCTCAAGCAGTTTTGGAAAGGACCCCCATCCTCATTACAATTCTATATTCTAATTCTAAGTGGTGGAATGTTCTTCTTTTTGGAATGTTCTTCTTTTGTCTTTTTTTTTTTTTTTTAATCTAACTGGCTGAAAGTGACCAAGGCCCTGATGTGTGTCTCTTGAGTTCACAGATTATGACGTGGCTATTCTAACTCTAAGGGAAACACTTCAGTACTCTGACTGTATCAGTCCGGTGTGTCTTCCTGATGTTAATGATGATCCTAGATCGGCGGAGTTCTGCGTGGCCGCTGGATGGGGATTCAAGAACCGTAAGTTGACATGCCCTTATTCCACGTAGCCATGCCCTAATCCATGCAGCTACATCCTTTATGTGTCAAGTGGTTGTTGTGAAAAACATTTCTATATAAAATGACAGTAGAACAAGTTGTGAAAACTAAGGGCAGTTGAGAACTTTTCAGATGATAACACATAATCCAACATCAAGATCAGCATGAAAAATATGAAAATAGCAGCACCACCCATTGGCACAACAGTACTCAACTTTAGAGCCATGTTTGCCCCACACATGACCTTTGACAAACACATTTAGAAGTCTACCATAGTCACGAAATAATTTCAAAATGATAAAAGAAAATCAGCATCTTTGACTTTCAAAGTCTCACTTAGCAAATAGCAACAGACTATGCTTGAATTTTGTATGCAAATGCAACCCCGGAAGTATGAAGATTTCCTTTATTAAAGTAAAATCATGGATTGGAATAAAGGAACAAAAAATTATGCAAAGTAGCAGTCGACACTGTCATGGTTCTTATGGGGTTACTGGAAATTCTGACTAATGCTGTCAATATGGATAAAGCGTTAAACCTGACACTGAGTTCTTCCATGTTGGTTTCTCACATTATATCTAGTCGACAACTTTGATGAAATCAAACATCTCCAGAAGGTGGTCCTGCCCATAGTTGACAACTCCTTATGTGCACAGTCCTACAACTCGACCGTTGTGAACGAGCTCAAACTGTGTGCAGGAGATTACTACAATGGAGGGATTGACACCTGTGTGGTAGGCATTTGTTCCAGTGTATCATATCATTCATAACAGTGTGAGTCTGAATTTGTACATTTCATTGTGTGAATTTCGATGAGAAAGACATTATTATCTTCATCTTCATATCAGCTGACATACCTTCCTCTGTGAAACATGGGCATGAAGTAAGACTGATTTATTTATTCTATTGTGTTATCAACATATAAGGTTCTCTAATGAAAAAAACAATGCATTAAAAATTCATTCAGTTTTCAAAAACAGGTGATTTCTCTGGTGATCTCACTTTGACGAGCACCTGATTTCACCGTGTTGTGTCTCATTTTATCACAGCTTTTATCAAGAGGTCTTTAAATTCTCTGTTCGGTCATTATTTCATTCAGTTGGTGTCCTTCATTTTTTATTCAACTTGCCTGTGTGCATCTGTGCCTAAATATGTTTGAATGTAGAGGATGTTATCATTATTATTTTTTATATGTGTGATATTTCATATTGACATATGTATTGGTATTGGCAGTGCAAAGGATTCCAAACAGCTTGGCTAATCTTTCTGTCAGCATTCCAATCTACAGTCAATTGTTAATTCTTCAAAAGGTACTGGTATTAACCCTTAAAATGTCATTAAATTGGCAGAGGGCCAGAACAAATTTGTAGGAACCAATTAAGGTTCATGCCTTCAGAAGTACATATCAACTGCTCTGGGTGTTCAGGACGCATCTACAAAGGACATATTTTGTGCATGCAATGTTCCTTCATATCTCTCATTGTGTGTTGTTAAGAGATAAATTTATCGGTGTCATTATTTGGACCCTTGCGGTGTCCAAAAATCTGGTTATTATTCGGACCCCCCTCCCCCTCCCTGGACTTTAAGGGTTGTCAGATTGGTACCCCGCATGGTCCTTTTGAGGGTTGAAAGTGAAGAATTTGACCTACGTGCTAGCATTAGGGTGGACTTGTGCTAGTGAGGGCCTCATACATGTTAGCGTTAGGGAGGACCGTCACCCGCTCGTCGGGCCTACATACTAGTGTTAGGGTGGACTTGCACTGGTCGAGAGTCCCAGCAGGTAAAGCCAACCTGGTTGTTTTATTATTTGCTATACTGAATACATTTTAATAGCCAAGCATAATCATCGCGGTATCCATCCATCTTTTTTGCCGCAATCAGCATTTTGAGTTCTCATAGCACACAGGGGGGTCAGAATAATGACCAGATTATTCACACCCTCGGGGTCCGAATAACGACAGCCAAATTTATTGCAGAATATGTCACCTGGTAAGATCAGCCCTTGACATTTGAAGGGTTAATTGTCTCCATCTTAATTGTTTGCTGTGTTTTCCGACAGGGTGATTCGGGTGGACCTCTGATGTGCTATATAAGTGGTCGCTATGTGGTCTACGGGATTGTCTCCACCGGCGAGGGTTGCGCTTTGCCAGAATATCCAGGGGTCTACACACGAGTGGCCAACAAAGAAATCAATGACTTTATCCGGCAGAACACCGGCCTGTACTAACACCTGTACTAACAATTCTGTCCACCTTCCGCAGTGTTCAATGCTGATCACTTATGTTAAATTAACAAAACTAAAAAAGACTTGAAAAAAAAAAAAAAAAACTGCCCTCCATTACGTCACTTATAGCACTTTTTGAGATTTTGATTAAAAAAGAAAGAAATATAATATAATGAGGCATAATATAAATCTCTCTGTACTCAATTAATCCATAATTCTTTTTCTGTAGGCATACTTTGTTCATGACATTCACCATGGGCTCTCGTCCTTAATCGTGTTGAGAGATACCACTTGTATTTTGGCCTAAGTCTGACCTTCTGTCATTCTGTTAGGACAGTGACAACTTTGCAGTCAGATACATGTACTTATCACTTGTGAATTGAAGAGTTGGCCAGTCAAAGCTGCATATTTGTAGACAGTGTTCACCACTTTTGGAATATATTAATTTTTTATGTAACTGGTCCTATCTTGTTTTTTTGCACTGTTCATAATTATGTATGTTTATATTTTCTTCAGTGTGTTATAATCTGAAAACTATTTGTAAAGACATTTTTACTATACTCTCTGGTGGTCACAGCACGCATAGTCTACCACTAAAAGCTGTTTAAATAACGTGTAAACAATCCTCCTATTATTGTACATTGAATCACATTAAATAAGTTATGTCAAAGGAATGCATTT
This sequence comes from Peronia verruculata, assembly GCA_038406235.1. Lineage (NCBI taxonomy): Eukaryota > Metazoa > Mollusca > Gastropoda > Systellommatophora > Onchidiidae > Peronia > Peronia verruculata. The sequence goes on from JBCAUA010093369.1 coordinate 4,322, forward strand.
ATACAAGTCTTTCATTAATGATGAATTTAATACAGCCATCTTTAGAAATTGCTCTCAAAGACCATTTGCAATTAAGACACTTAGACTGAAAGCCACCCATTTATGGTATAAAGTAGATTTCATGACCAAAACATAATCAGACTCTGGGTCAAGATATAATTGTTCTGAACTTTCACTAGAAGATGATTTTTTTTTTTCTCTCTAAGTTCAGGCTGGAGACTATTTCAAATTGGGTAGAAGGAGGAATGACTCATTCTATTGCAGGTGTTTTAACCCTACTATTGTGGTTGCATTTTACGAATGTGCCTTGGGGAGAAGGGACATCTTATGTCATCCCCTTTGATTGAATTCACATACAGCTCTTTTTTTAGGTTTCAGTGATCAGGTCTTCGTTATTACTTCTGCCAATGTCATCTATCATGTAAGAGAGAAGAACTGTCCGCTTTACTCGTCCTGTCATTGGCTTGAAGTAACAATTAAAAAGCGGTGAAGAAAATAAGCTGGATGAAAGGCAGTAATATTTTGTACTGATTTTAGTAATACATTGTAATAAATATCTTTACAGATCGACCATAGTTGTGAATTTTGTTTTTACTTCAGTTTCGGTGGGAAATACATGGTGTCCCAAATGTCACGCACCATCGTTCTGTTATTACATTGCTTCCTTCACATTTTGAAAGTTATGTGCATGACTACTTGAACTGGACTCTCTTAACAGATGGATGGGACGGAGAGGTCCTGTGGAGTGGCCAGTCCGATCACTAGATCTTGACTCCATTTGACTATTTCCTTTGACAACATATCAAATCTGTTCTGTACCAGAACTGTCAACAAACTGTTGATAATTTGAAGGATGCAGTAATAACTGAATGTAAAAAGATCATCCTTGAAACCCTCAGGAGTGTAAAATACCATTCAGTGAATAGATCTGGTGCATTTTATTGCAGAGCGTGCTCAATCTGACCATTTGTTATTATTGTCATCACTGGAGTCGTTTCTGAAGCAATAAAGATTTATTTTTTTTTCAAACCAGGAAGGTGCATGATTTCTGGGAAACCCTGTATATCTGAATAAGACAAATAGAAAGTCAATCTATGTATTTAGAAAGCAATAAAAAAGTATGAAAACAAAGCAATGCTATATTGACGCCCTTTCCCACAAGGTCTATGTAACAAAACTTATGTAATATTACGGTGCATGTAATTTGGCAACACCTCCTGTCTCGACTATAACCATTTGAATTGTTCAAAGAGAGGTGGACATTTCTTCCAAGTAAAAACTGATAGAGAACATGACAGAAATTCATCTCTGCCATCAGCAATGCACTGTTGTAGCTGTAGTCATGTTTTTACCCCTGCCTTGGTCTGATACTGTTAGTGATATCTTTGTCCGATTAGCCTACAGGTATAAGTGTGAATGTATGACCCATACTGTGTCTCAACAACTGTGAATGAAATTTTCCTTTGGAGGGCAAATAAAATTTTTCTACATGCATCTTGTTTTGTTTTTGATTTTTAAAATGGTCAAAAAAGAAACGTAATAGATTTATTTCTGACCAATTTTATATGAGAGCTGTATTATCCTTCACTCTCTCTCTTTCCCTCTCTTTCTCTCTCTCTCTCTCTCTCACTCTCTCTCTCTCTCTCTCACACACATACACACACACACACACACACTGTATACCCACCTGCCTACCTACTTCCCTAACTGCATGTACTTGCTTAACTACCTAACCTACCTACATATCAGTACTTACCTAACTGATTACCTACTTATCTACCCATTTACCTACCTAGCTACTTATCTGCCTATCATCCAGCCTACGTATCTACTTGCCTGCCTATCTACCCGCCTGCCTACCTACTTTATTTTATTATTTACTTACCTACCTGCCTACCTACTTACCTACACACAAACATGCACGCATTCATGCATGCACACACATACATGTATACCAGACACATTGCATCATAAATGCATTAGGCCTACATACATCATACATAAATTATATGCATACAGACATACATTACATACACTGTGCAGAATTATAGATTACATAATAACCAACATACATACATATACAACATACGGACAGGCAGACAGACAGATATAGAACAAACAGACAGGCAGACTGATGGAGTAATGGACTGATAGACAGACAAATCAATTTCCTTGTGTTCCAAAATATAAGTGGCAATAGAGTAGGACAAAGCAATAAACCACCAAGGAAACACATGATGGACGGACAACGCCTTGTTCATCCATGGTAATCACACACACACACACACAGAACCAACAATTTATTGTCTACATCTGGTCACCCGTCCTGTAATGTAAGAGCCAATCATCATAGATGTACTTGTGCTCAGGTGTTTAGCCATATGAACTTACAATCATAACATGTTGCTACCAATTCCTCTAAGTTGCTCTTAGATCTTCAATGGTCATTCCCAAGACATCCGATAACAAGGGCTAGGTTTTATTTATTTCTGTATGATAGCCAAGTTCTTTTATCCCCTGAGATGTCTACCATCGGAGGAAACTCACATTCATCGGCGTTCTCCCCACCCACAATGCGCGATATCTGTAAGCTACATTCTGTGGCGAACAATAGGCCTAGGCAGAGAAAAGAGACATGGCATTATCATGTGCTGTCAGTGATCAATCCCTGTATATAATCACAGATACACAAATTGTAAACATTATAACAGACACAGACAATGCTTATTCTTCTCCTGTAACTATTCAGGCATTATCTATTAATCCTCAAAGAAGCCTTAACCCGGACTGGGATTTATAGTTGTGTCATAACGTGCCTGACTTTCTAGAGCTACATGTAGTTTGAACGTAGCTCTGACATTGTCATAGTCAACATTCTCCTGTCTTCTGTCCCTTCCGGCTTGCCTCTAGTAGTGGTAGTAACATCCGTAACCTATTGGAATATCCAGGCCAGTGTATTTGCATGTTAGACTGTTAGACTATTCCATTTGTGTTTGGTATTGCTGTTCTCAGCTTTCCCGTCCTTGGGCTTCCACAGGCTGCAGTTAAACTGGCGGACTCGGGAAAAAGTTTGCGAACCTGGCCTTCCCTGCCTCCCTCCCTCCCCCCCCCCTTTCCCCGGGACTTAGGCAGGTATGACATACTCCACTACGTGTGGGGTCCAAATTGTTGATGTCTAGCTCTGACAGGCGGCTTTCCGTGCTATTTTAATAATCACTTGCCAGGATCACTACAAACTACATTTGTTAGAAAAAAATAAATACATTGTACATAAATAAATAACCGTCCTTGGTGAAAACTTTGGATTGCGAAGACTTGCAGACCTTGTAAGTCTTGGGTAAATACCTACCTCCATTCCTTGTCAAACGTGCCACTCGCCCTGTTGTTGTTCCTGATGTCGTGGTTCTGGTCGTTGTCGTAGATGTAGTTGATGTCGGTGAAAATGTTGATCTTACTGACCGTGGCCATGATCTAACTGTACAGTAAGAGAATATTTCATAGGAATTCATCTAACATAGCCTTACTGACACACCCGCCCATATACACATATTCATTTATCCATTCATCCATCCATCCATCCATCCACTCACCCACTCCACCAACCAGCCAATCATCCACCCATTCATCCATCTATCCATCGATTCATCTATATACATACTATCCTTTGGCCCATTTTCCATCCATGCATCCATCCATTCATCCATCCATATATATAACCATCCGTCCATCTATTCACCCATCCATCCATCCATGCAAGCGTGCCTGCATCCATCCATCCATCCATCCATCCATCCATCCAACCATCCATCCATCTATCCATTCAAACTGTCCACTTTTACCTGGGGAACAGTTTGAATGACCCTTTCTCAGATAACTATCCAGGAAACTTTGAGACCCAATGAATCCACTGTAGAAGTCACTGACTAGATCTAGACCCTCGGCAAAGAATTAAACATTGCGTAGTAGACAGTCAGGTCAGTCTGTGCAATTTCAAATGTCCAGGTAATCTCAGAAAGTGAATTCGCCAGTTCAGGGATAATTAATGTCACAAGAGAAGGAAACTGTAACTCTTACTCCATCAGCAATGTAATGATGCGGTTGGAGTAAGCTGCCCCTACATAGAGCGAGACCACCACGTGACGCTTTCGGCGATGGGAATTGGCTGTCTGCAAGTTGGTAAGGAGGATAGCGCTTCCGGCAACCTCTGGCTGGGACCACAGGCCAGGTACGCTGGCTGAGGGGGAATACCATCGTAAGAGTCCCAAGGCAAAGACTAATCTGAACAAGAACGAAAATGATAAAATACAGGCTTTATCTCATTTTTTTTCCCAACCTCTGTTATTCCCTCTGCTCTCTGCTTTGTTTAGTATTTCTGATCTCTATTTTCAGTGGATTTTGTCTGCCATAAGTTTGTCTTCTTTCACCCCCCCCCCTTTCCCCTTATCTCTGTTTCATTTCTTTCTCCTCTTATGTCTTCTTTGTGTTTGTTTATTTGTTAGTTTATTTCATCTTCTCACTGTACGGTAATTCTCTCTTTTTCCCTTTCTCTTTCTTCTCCTTCCTCATCTTCCTCTCGCTATCCTCCTCTTTCTCTATCGTCTGGTTTTTCGTCTGTTGCCCCGGTATACTTCTCCTTTATATCACTACTCTTTTTTACCTTCGTTAGCTTTCTTTTCCTACCTACTTCATCCCTATTACTCTCACACGTTGTCATTACACATGTATTTGCTATAGGCCTAAAAATTGCAACGAAACCCATAAAAGGTTTATGGATCGAAAACAACTGAAGGGACCCATATGAAATGTGGAACACAACATTGTTGCATAGAGATTTGTGTATCTACTGACATAAAGCCGAGAAAACTTACTGCGTTTGATATTATACTAAAAGGGAATTAATATTATAATAATTGAATAGTAAACTCTTGAGAGTGTTTGATCCGAACTGTACTTTCAAAATACCAACCACATTTTATTTCCGTAACACGAACATTCAGTTTAATTACTTTAATCACCCAATATACCAACACCGAAGTGTGTACGCTTGCCATGTACTTTCTTCCTCAGGTCAGTGTCGGTTCATTTCTAATAACATTCATTAAAAAAAAAAACTTCCCACTGAAGGCCATGGAGTCTGCTCAAGTCTGATGTAATATAGGAGCAATTTGTTTGGTTTGAAAACAAAATTGATAATAATAACATCGATGATAGTAGAAAAGGTTAGCAAGAAAAACAGCATTAAAAAAAAAAAAAAAAGAAGAAACCTGCTGAGCATTTATGATATGTGCTAACATTTTAATTCTACCGGAAATTAAACCAAAGAGCTGCTTGAAGAATCCTCTTACTATGGGACAGTTCCGATTAGCCCTATTACTTCCCCTTTGCCAGACAAGAGAGATAGTGAACACCATCTTTTCTCTGTTGGTGAACAAGTAGTGGAAAGAAGAAGCAAAAATCACTTTCTTTCAGTCGAAAGACTGATTACCAAAAAGTATGATAAAATAAGTAGAAAACAGTTTCTTTACATCATATATATATCTTTTTTTTTTTTTATACCAGAATTGTTCATGACGTATGTTTCAAGCAAAGACCGCAGACATGATTTTTTCTCCTTTACTCCGTTTCTTCAACATCTGTTGTGTCTGAGTCTGATGGGAGTGGCGAGGCTGGTCAAGAAAATCTCCCATTGACTAGCATGGACTTGTTTGGAGATAGCCGCCTCCAGATGGCTAAACGGTGTAAAGAAAGTTATCGACCTCTTTGTCGACGCTGAGCCAAAACCACATTTCCCATTCTATAGTCCAGGGTAACATATCTGACATATCATTACAAATGGCTATAAAAATGATTTGAAAAAAAAAGAGCGAAACATCTAGATCTTTAAGAAAAGATTGCTTGTGTTAAACAGCATATCAGCAGGATCACCTCTATCTTGTGTTAACATTATATGTTTACACGTCAAAGGGCTAATCAAATATGTATATAGGGGAAGAGAGCAGGACAGAAGACAGGACACGAAGATCGAAAACCCGCAGTGTTTCAATGACTCAACGGTCCCCTGGCTTCCTGTGGGTAGGGAAGCCCGACGTCTAGCCTTCTCGGATAAGGCCGAATATATTTCGGA
>JBCAUA010093380.1:0-10445 GCA_038406235.1 Peronia verruculata
GAAAGTATTGTTTATTAGCAATAGTAAGACAATTTAAAAAAGAACTGCATTTTCGATCAAAGGGTCTGGCAACCTGAGACATTTTTTGGCAACCTCAACTTCCCAGGTTAGGAGCCTGGCTGGCTCCTTAGCCTGGCTTGCTAATTCTCAGGCCTGCATTTCAAATGAAACAAGGGAGGTCATGCATGCGCAATCACGAAAAAGAATGATGTAAGCACAGCTACATACCAGACGAGGAAAACTGGTCCTCCACAAAAACTGGACCCTTGAGGACTCTAATCCTAACCTTAAATCCTAATCCCAACAAAACAAGCCTTTTCTTTCCCAAAAATTCTTTAAATTTTGTTTCAAATTCAAAAATATGATGAAGATGTAGCACCCACCATGGCCATGTTGAGAGATGGTCAACTGGGACTGGGTGCTTACCAAGGGGGCATTTCTAAAAATATAGTTCCGGGTCCATGACCTGGGTCCATATGCCCACTCCCTAAACAAAATGGATGCATTTTCATTGACTTTTTAACTTAATTTTAAGGTCCTGTTCAATTTTATTTAGACCATTTTACAGACATCAGAATATTATGGCAGTGGCCTATGGCCTATGTTTCCACATTAATCGCTGAGGTTGTGTTAAGTAAGACAATTCATGCAAACCTAAATATTTTATTTAAATGTTCCTTGGATAATGATCAAGTTATAGTCGTGTATAAAAACAAGAATACGTCCAGTCTTGATCTAGATGCAGTCATGATCTGCCAGGGTGAAACAAATTCATGGAAGATTCATTCATAAAGAGGACGTTTGGCATTACTTAGTAATGATCAAGTTATAGTCATGTATAAAAACAAGAATACGTCCAGTCTAGATCTAGATGCAATCATGATCTGCCAGGGTGAAACAAATTCATGGAAGATTCATTCATAAAGAGGACGTTTGGCATTGGGAGAGGGGGGAGGGGGGGGGGCTATTTAAAAAAAAAAAATTTTTTTCATGCAGCAGAAATTTAAGATTGTTATTTGTTGCTTAGACTTTTTAATAATAACTTTTGTTGTCTGACTTTTTGTTTGTTTGTTTTTCTCTTAACATAGGCTGTGGCATCAGCTGACATTGGAACTTCTTCAGTTTGTTAAGAATCCTATTTTTGCTAGAGGAGATGGATTATTACGGGTATGTATTGATAAATTTAGAAAATTTAATGTATAATGGGAGTATAAACTCTTTAACTGTTTCCGTGGTATCTCCATCAGTTTTTGAAGGATTAGAGAAATCACTTAGTAGTGATCAATTGAAGAATGCATGTGTGGTAGAATTGTTTTTTTTTTTTTTTTTTGCTGTGTCATCATATAGGCCCCAATTAAAAGATTTAGGTCTGCATCCCACCATGATGAAGAGAATTGTTAACACACAATTATGTGATTTTTATAGAATTATTGATTGCAATTTACATTATTTTATCACCATTACAGTACATCTTGATACATGTTTAACTTCTGAATCTCATCAGTACCACCCATATTTGAAGATGGAGTCTAGGGTAAAGAGGAAGAGGACTTTTGTGTTTGGCACAGTGTAATTGCAATTGTACCCATATGCTGTTAGATAAGATGGTTTTTTTTTTTTTTTTTTCAGTTATATGAGAACTTCTTGTCGGACTTTGAACACAGGTAAGGAACAGTTTTGCTACTGGTATATTTCTCTTCTACAGTCAACTCTACGTATGAAATGTTTGACCAAAAATTTTTGTAACATCTTTGATAGAAGATCAAGTTACTTTATCATGCGACACATATCACAAATCATCATGAGGGTGATCCTAGCATGCAACTGTGAGAAAAGGAGGTATCCCAATCACACCACAGGCAAGTAAGCCAGTATCAGGAAGTTTGGTTGAAATAATTTTCTCTGGCTTGCTTGTTTATGTATATTCTTGAATACACTTGGTATAGTTTTTAGGTGGGTAATCATATCTTAACTCATATTGTTTCCACTTACTTCATTTATTATTTTTATTTTTATTGTTTATTCTTCATGTTTAATATATTGCAACTTTTGTCCTTTTCACAATGTTTCTAAGACTGCAACTTGTTTTGTATTTGCTAACAGGATCAACCCTTTATCACTGGCAGAACTATGTGCTGTTATTGTACGACAGATTACAGGTAAGGACAAAGCTAGTTGTATATTTGTTCCAGGTATTGTACACATCATCATGTTTCCAGCTATTCCCCCCCCTCCCCCCTTTTTTTTTAAAATTGTTTCATCATTTAGACTCAAATTGGCAAAAAATTACAGAGTTCGAACAAAAAGTCTGGAAATTGCATGACAGATTAGGTTTGCATTTTCCAAACCTGGAAAATGGGGGAAAGTGTGAAAAAAATGTTACTAAATATTCCATGTTTCATTTATTACTATTAAGCTTTGCTGTTTGATGGCAAAATTCAGTGTATTGGCAATTCTCTTATGCCTACTTTTTACTGTGCTGGAAGTTCATAAAAGTTAAACTGAGGTTCTCTTTGGCTGTCCGTCTCTTTGTTGGCTGATCTTGGGTCTGCTTTATGTATGAATGGGATAATTATGAAGCCTAAGTCAGCCTCAAATTATGTAAACAATTGCCATCTGTTGATCTTATTCTGTGATAGTCACTTGTGGAATCCAATGGTTACTGGAATGGTCCTGAGTTTATTGTGTTACCTTTTAATCTAGATCTAGACCTGGATGTAGGTCTAGATTTTAAGTCCAGAGCTTGTGTTAGAATTTGAGGTTGTCATGCAGACTTGGATATAAACAAACTGGAAAACAGGTGATCTTCATCAGCTTATCAGAGGGCCAGATTTTTCCTTGGCCATCACCTCAGATCCTTTTACAACGAATTGCAGTGTGAATTTTAAGCAGCATGCATGCAACATTAATATTTTTTTGAGAAAAGGACGGAAAATCATACTTACATATTGGTCACAGGTTTTACTTCTGAAACTTTCATCATTTTGCACTTTTCAACTATGCTACAGATCTAGATCTAGAATGTACATTGCATCGGGAGCTTTTTCCCTAGAATCATAATGTTGTCTGAAAGTGTATTGGCAAAACTGAATCATTTAGCTGCTCAGTCAAAACTCCTGATTCTTATTTACTTACTGATTTTGTCATGTATTGATAGAAATAATACATTATTATCTGAGGGGTAGCATCAGTTACTATTACCATTATCATTCCTCTGCCGGTATTGTGCACATGTATCACACGGGCTAGACATTAGACACAGAAATGCATTTTGGTGGGCTTATGAAGTATTATTTCATTCTATGATTCTAAAAATTTGGGTCGATTGCTAGCTTTTGATGCTTCATAGAACTATGTTATGTCTTTCTCTCTCTCTCTTTTTTTTTTTTTAATAAAAAGGTCACCTTTTTTGGAACCTTTGGCCTTTATAACTCATTGACCAATGAATTATGGATGAGAAACTGCTTAGCTTATTTGCATTTCTTGTTTTGCCAGTGTATTTATGATTGACTGTCTATTCTTAATTATTACTTTTTGCTGTATATTCCCATTACAGCAACATTTAATGTTATGGGTCTTTATGCATTAAAATAATGCCATCTTTTAGTGTAGAGAATTTGTTATTCTGATCTGGAAAAAGTATTAAGAGTCTGTGCACATACAGTGTGGCGCCAAACCCAGTCCGCCCAACTGGTGCCGGCCAATAACAGAATACACACTTTCCCCACGACCAACGCAGATTGGGTCAGGCAACACATTTGGTGTGCCACAAATGGTGGATTTCAGGATAGCGCAGTGCAGTAAAAATTGTGATCGGCAGTGATCTCACTGATTTCAATAAAAATCTTAAATTTGCACAGGTTAGAGTTATTTTATGTTTGCTGTCATGATGTAATTGAATGTACATGTATGTTGTTAGCTCAGTACTTTAATAATGGGCACTCTTTGAAAAATTCTGTAAATGAGATTTTGAAGTTGAAAAGAAAGCATTGTCTTGACCTATTTCGCCATGAAGTTAGGACAGAATCAGTGCAGGCAAGTAGGAGGGAAAGAGAGAACAAAAAGAGAGGAGAGTTTTGTGCTCTGCATTTTGGTTCAATTTAAATGAATCACTTGTCATAAGAGTGCTGACATTGATTAGAAAAACAAGACTATAAATGATGGAATGAAACGAGTGTATGTTACTTATTACTGGAGCTTAAATGTAATCTAGATCTGGCCTAGATCTAGATCTCGACTGGCGCTAGAATGGGCCTAAGAAAATAATGCATGAAAGTTACGTCTAACACAGAGAAAATGCACAATGCAAAAATTGTGCCTACACACTGTGCACATCAGTTGTGCTACACAAATCAACAAAAACTCTCATAAACGGGGCAGACTCCGAGGGAGAGGAGGGCCATGTGACTGAACAGGTAGTTTTAGATCTATCACTAAATGGCTCGCCATGTTGTAACACATATGGGGGTGGTGGCATCACCACCCACGCTCCACCTTGCCACAATGTATGTGCACTTGGTGTCAATAAAGGATGGAAAATGATCTCTCTAAGTGCTTACTAACCTTGGAAGTAGATGAGTTACAAAGATTAAAAGGCATTAAAGAATTCATCCCATGTTTGTTTCATTACTGTAGTCTGCTTTTCTTTCTTGTCCAAACGTTCTCTCTTCTTTGTATAGTTTTTGCAGCATTGTGACCATCATAGTTACCTTATTTTTGGATGGAATTGAGGAGATTTCATTGCATGGCTGGAATGATTTCAAGGAGTCTAATGAAATTCTGCCTGTTGTCCTAATGTTGTTATATATATATATATATATATTTATTTATTTTTTTATTGGTAACTTTTTCTAGCTTTTATGTGAACGATTCTGTCTCAGATATCTGATATTTGGTTTATGCTATATTTGTTTCATGCTTTGTCCCTGTCTTTGACATTTTCATTGCCAAACATTTTTTTGTTTAAAATTACTTTTTATACCATCTTCTTTCTAAAGATCCAAAACAGGCTGTTGAATTTTTGGAGAAGATGAAGGATAAAGTCAAAGCAAGCGAGGAAGCTAAAGTACTGATTATGACAACCACAGGCATTATTCATCTTCGAAACAAGGAATTTCCTCCTGTTAAGGTACAAGGATCAAAATATTAACATCATGTTTTTACTGGCCATGGCTGCTTTCTAATCTTCTACTTTTTTCAGTTTGTCTCAGTTTTTTTTATCTTGAAAATACTTGATTTGTTGAATATATGTCCCAATTTTAGCTTGTCAAAGACAAAAATATTATTTTTTTTTTCTTCTTTTTCATCCCAGATCCCCCAAATTTTCCTTTTGATAATGGCAATAGATTTGTTCCAATTAAGTAAATGGTTGGAAATCCCCATCTAATGATAGTAGGAGGGTACAAACATTCCATAGTGTTCACTGTCATTGATATAGAAACACGTAAAAAATGTACAAGACCAGTGGCAATTGCTCTCTGATCTCGTGGTGGAGCGGTAACAAACATCAGTGAGTGTTCTTTGTTTAGCAGAGGGGTACATACACTCCGGCTGGGATTGCCCGGTGTTTGCTTAGTCAAATATGAACTATTATGGTAAAAAAAAGTGAAACTGAAACTTCAAGTGATTTGCATGTATGTCTTGCGACCAGGGCAAATGAGTTGGAAGTTGTGCGGGGCAATGAAGATATATATATATACTTTCCACCTAAGATACTAAATTTTTTTGTTTGTTTTTGTTTTCACAAATCAACAGTTTAACCCTTTTTAATGTGAAAAAAGACAAATTTTAGTATCATAGTTGGAAAATAGTATTAAAAAAAACGGTCAATAACAGCTGTGACTTGAACTCACCTGGCTCAACCTCTGACTCATTTGCCCTGGGCGCAAGACATATGTTATGTTCAAAATGAACCAATCACTTGTTTTATCATTGACTGAAAGAAGTTTTGATTTTAAAAAAATAATAATAATAAAAAAAATGCAAAAACTCAGCATTAGATAAAAGGTGATTTTTGAATGCAGCAACGGAAAAGATTATGCAGCATAAAACTTAAGACCTCAGTGGTAATTTCATTTTAGCCATTTGTTTGTCTGACTTCATTCTAGCATAAATCTATTTCATTGAATACCAGGCCATCATGGAAGAGTGTCAGAAGATTCTGGATGACATAGATGGGGTGACCCCAGTCCATGGACGCTTTTATGAATTGACCAGTAACTACCATAAGTTGATGGGCAACCATGCACAGTACTACCAGGAGGCCCTCAGGTTCCTTGGCTGCACTGATCTAAAGGTATGAGTGGTAGTTAATGATCGCGACTGTTGTTTTACAGAACTAGGATTCATTTTAGGACTGGCTTGGGCATTGCCAACTGCTGAATGGCAGTTCGATTTTACAAAAAAAAAAAAAAAATGTCCTGAATACAGTACTAATATGAAAAAAAATGAACAACACAAAATAGCAGTGGACTTGAAGATTTTTATATATCAATGGGTTCATGGATATCCTTGCCTGGGCTTTTTTTTTTTTCTCTTTTGTAGAAGCATGACAAAAATAACTGGGGAAAAAAAAAGTTAAGTCTGATCACAGATTGTCTTTACTAATATGATTAGTTGATTGTTACCATCCATTAACACTTTTATGCATGCGAATAAGTACAACCTTCTTCCGTGTGTGTATTACAAGGAGTTGTAACAATTCCTGATCTCTGTTACCATATAATTACATCAATAATGCACAGTGTTTAAAAATCAAGTGAGTTTTCTCATAACGGTTTATTGTTTAATGAAAACATGATATTGCTACGCTAATATGCGGATAATTGCCCAAATGACTCAGGTGTTTACAGACTGACCAAAGTAGCTAGGCAACTGACCAGTGTGGAGGCTAAATTTACTCCTCATTATCCACAGAGCCAATCACAAATACTGGCCCATGTATTGTCATACAAACAAAAAATGGTTACGGGTTAGCCCCCAATGTGACCTGATTATAAAGTCATACATCAGCCATTGCCTCTACTCTTTTGTCTACCTGTTCCCTCCACCCCATCCCCATTTTTCTGCACGTTCGACACTGTGCATCTCTCTCAAGTGGACAAGATGTGAAATTACACAATAAGTACTCGCGTATCTTGGCCCAACACCAGGCCCATAGGCGGATTTTTTATGTGAAAGTGAGTTCTTAGAGAGGTAAATTATATAGAGGAAAATTTTATTTCACACCAGTTGGGTTTTTTTTTGGGGGGGGGGGTGAACTGGGTTCTTAGATGGAGGGGTTCTTAGGTGGTGACCACTGTACTGATTGTCTGTTGCATTCATTACTGAAGGAGGACAGATATTTTTACTCTGAGACAAAACATATTTGCTTTGGTGTGACAAACACAAACTGAAGTATTTCCAAATTCTCTTAATAGTTCTGATGTGTCAGTGGAGCAAAAAAAATAAAAAATGTTTTTTTGTTTCATCACAAAAAGCAAAATCTGTGATGACTGTGAGAAAAAGATCACTGAATAAATAAACAGAATTGAATTTGAGTCCCTCATTTTTTTGTTTTTCTTGTTTATTTTCCTTTAATTTTTTTGTTCTGCAAAATACGTTTTACTGTTTAAGATGTTGTACTGTTAAACAGCATGAGTGACAGAGCAGTGGATATTGATAAAATTAGTATCTAATGGAATGTTTCATTTCTGTGTCAAGGACATGCCCAGTGGAGAACAGTGTGAGCGAGCCTTCAACATTGGCTTGGCTGCCATCATTGGGGAGGGTGTCTACAACTTTGGGGAGTTGCTGGCTCATGACATTCTGGCATCCCTGAAAGGAACAGATAAAGAATGGCTGGTTGATCTTCTGTATGCCTTCAACAGTGGGGACATTGACAAATTCAATGCTTTGAGAGATAAATGGTCAACACAGGTAAGTTATTTGTTCTTAAGAGAAATTTCTGTTTAATTAAGCTCGTTTTGAAATAAAAGTATCATAAAGTTCATGACATTGTGGTAGGCCTGTTTTCTTCTGTTTTTTTTGGATTTGCCATCATGTGCTCATCATTTTGTATGTGCTTCCCTGTGGTGATTCCATCAATTGTAAATAAAATTTCCTCGTGAGAAGAAGTGAAGTTTTATTCCATCCATACTTATTGTAAGTTTAGATTAATTTTGTACTTCATTTAAAACTCAGACTCAGAGCATGTCGGATTATTTCATCTCATAAGCTGTGGATCTCTAGATATTCCTCAATGTTTAATTACAGTTTAAAAGGAAGGTGCCTGTTTCCTCCTTTTCAGCTTGACCTGAAGTCCAGTGAGCCAGTGATGAGAAACAAGATCAATCTCCTGTGTTTAATGGAGGTAAGGTACTGTGTTTAATGGAGGTAAGGTATTGTTTGTGCAGTAAGTCAGCATGGAGTAAAGGATTGCAAAGCAACAAATGACATTTTGTTTTTTTAAATTGGTACTTTTGAATATTTTTGGTTTGTCACCTTTTTTTTTTTCTTTTTCTTACTCCCAAAGAAACGGGAACTTTTTTCTTGCTTCATTAGTAACACCCTTTTTGTTTAATTTATCGATTCATAGTTCAAATTTGCTATTCATAAAACTTCCCATTTTATTTCTCTTTTCAGATGACTTTCCAACGCCCTGCTACTGACAGGCAGCTGACCTTTGACAACATTGCTCAGACTGCAAAAATTAACAAGAACGATGTGAGTTCATTATAACTTCATGATACTGATTACTTAAAAGTTCAGAAATGTTTGTGAGTGAAAAGCTTATGGAAATTTTGGTACTTTGTTTTCATTGTGCTGAAACCATTTTTTTTTTTTTTTTAACCCAGAAGTGAGAGGACATTTGTTTTCAGTGCATGCTTTTGTGGTCAGCAGAGAGAGAAGAAGTAGTTAGGGGGAAGATATAGGTAGAAATTTTAAGTTTGTGAAATATTGCATGTACAGTGATTCCCCTGCCCACTTTCAAAATTCCTTTTTTTTTTTTTTTCATTGCCAAGCATTCTTTAACATTTATTAAATTATTGTACATTCATTTTCTTGTACTTGTGGCATGAAAATGTCTCTGAGGAGATTCATGTGAGAAAAGAACTTCTGACATTTTTAGGGATCCACTCTGTTCTGTGTACTTTTCTGTGTACAGTGCAGTTTAAATTACCACATAGTGACCGATTTCTTTCGGCATAAATAAAGGATTTTTTGTTAGTGTTATGTCTCAGCTATGCTGAACATAAACATTATCATGATCATCAAGGAGAATGTGTCATTTGTTCAAAAATTGCAGGTTGAACTGTTGGTCATGAAAGCTTTGAGCTTGGGCTTGGTGAGAGGCTCCATTGATGAGATTGAACAAAAGTGTCACATGACTTGGGTCCAGCCAAGGGTGTTAGATCGCAAGCAGGTCAGTACATATCTTTCTTTTTTTTTTTTTTTAAAGTTTGTTTTGTTTTGTTAGGAAAAATTTTGAAATGTTTTCAATGCATAAGGGAGGTATAATTGTTGAGAGAGTTATTTGAATGTCTTATAAAAAGTTTGTAAGGGTAATTAGAGAATAAATCACACAAATCTTAGTGCTGCTTGCATCTTAGTGAATTTCTCCCCTGTTGTTAACAGAAAGTTTATTTTTATTTTGATACTATCATTTGTCATATCTCTTCTAGTATTTTAAAGCTATGTGTTGTCAAAATCAGAGAAAACAGTTGAAAAAAGGTTACCTTTAATGTAGAAGTGCACTCTTACTCCTTCACAAGACTTAGTCTACTTAGAATGTTTTTACGAATTTGAAAGGCTGTGGCTGAAAGATATATCAAAGATCCCAGCCTCTCAATCTTTTGGTCAAAACTAAAGATAAATGTGTCGTCCGGTCAGTTGACATGAATCTCATGTAAAAATTTTCATGTACTGGTTTGGTTCCACTGGAAAGGGAAATACCACACTTCACTGTGGTGATAAAAAAATGATTGAGCTTCAGCCTCTGTGCTGGGATATTCATGTTCAGAGATAACCCCTGTGGCACCAATAGTCAGGAGAGCTGAATTTTCTCAACACAGCCATCTTTGGCATCTGAGTCATTTCTACTGTTGTGCACCATGCTGTGGCAGTTCTCCCAAGGGCTGAATAGTTTAGTATATGATAATATAGCATAGACCAGGTTTGTCCAAATTTTGGGAAAGAGGACCAGGTTTGGTGAGGTAAAAATATCTGGGGGCAGACCATTCAGTCTGACATTTTTTAAATCATTAACATTCAGTGCAAGTGATGTATTTAATGGAATTCTTATTGCAAATGACATACTTTTCATTTCTTCACATAGAAAACAAATAAATGTAAACAAGCTTTTACTGGAATTACTCTGCCTTTCATATTTGAAGACTACATAAAATGATGACAAACCATGATGGGGGGGGGGGGGGGGGGGGGATTTTTTTTTTTTTTTTTTCGAA
>JBCAUA010093391.1:0-10445 GCA_038406235.1 Peronia verruculata
TCACTCACTCACTCACTCACTCACTCACTCACTCACTCACTCACTCACTCACTCACTCACGCATTCGCTCGCTCTATCCTTTATTCACTGAATCATGCATATTTCGGTTGTAATAGTGTTAATTCAATGGCAGCTTCTAACATACGATGCAATTTACGCATTTTCATACACACACACACGCTCACGCGCGCGCATACACACACACAACAATGAAACAACAATTTATTCGCCTCTGGCATTTATCCTGGGCAAATTCTGAGAACGTTCAGCCTATTTCCAATTTCTAATTTTGTTATTAAAACCCTTGAAGTTTGAGGGGGGGGGGGGGAGTTATTTTAGCCCAGATAATCGGAAACCCTCAGGTCGGACAAAAATAAATACATACTCTATCTCCATCTGCCTCACGTTAATATATATTTTATTAAGTTATAAACAGCTATCAAGAAACTGGGGAGAAGAGATAGGGGAAATGTGGGTCTATGAGGATCTAAAGTTAAATAAATGATCATGCTAAATAAATTAAACATTTTTGAAAAGACGTAAATTGAGACGGATTTCAATTTGGCCGATATCCTGAGTGTGAAAGTAAAATAAATGATACAATTCCAATTGTAATTAGAGCAGATAGCAGGAGTGTCCTTGTTTCCTTTCAAAATCACGACGAACCCATTTGCTTTCATGCATAAACAAATATTCATTGTGTCAAAGATCCAAAGAAAAATTTCTTTAGATGAAACTATTGAAAGAAAGAGTGAGAAAATGACACGTTCAGTTAGTGTTGGAGGCTGGGGGGAGGGGGACGAAAAGGAAAACGAATATTTTGTAAAACAATGAGGCAGGTTGGTCAAAAAATAACAAATTGACAGGAAGACAGACAGAAAGAAAGATAAATAAAGAAAAAGCTTGGTGAACGTTGGATTGAAAGAAGGATGGGAGAGCTAGAAGACGGATGCGCAACTGGACAGAAAGACTTTATAGATATATAGAAAGATAGCCATACAGACAATCAGGTTGATAAACAAGCAAACAGACAGATAAACTGAAAGATAAATAAACAGAAAGAATAACAGTAAGATAGACAAATAGTTGGATAAACAGACAGAAAGACAGATAGACAAGCAGGCAGTTAGACAGACAGAAAGCAAGTTACAAGAAACAAGGTAAGCAAAACAATAAACTGGTTTGTTTATCTGGATATTTACTCACTCGTTGATTGGCTGAGCCACGCTGTCTGACTCATTGACTATGTCACAATTTGCTCTTTCGGTCCCCCCCCCTTCTCTCACTCTCTTTCTCCCCCCCCTCTCTCTCTCTCTTTCTTTCACTCTCACTCGTTTTTGCTCGCTCTCTCATTCCTTTCATTCCCTTTCAATATTCATTCAGTTCTCGATTCATTTCCCTCTTCCTCATATATGCTCGTATTCACTCATGCTATTGGATGAAAGTGGAATATTAGGGCTACTCTCTGCTCACTCTGTATCTACAAATAGCTTAACTAAATCTAATGCTACAAACCAATTAAACATATCACCACTTAAAGGCTGACATATTGAACATACACATGTAAAAAAAAAAAATACCCAGGAAATGTGATATAATTGCTAGAGCTACTGCGACGGACATCTACAGATAAACAAGAAAACAATCTAGAAACAAGTAAACAAACTTCATATATGCAACAGTATAATAATGATCTTATAAGATAATTACATGTGAGCGTGAACTACACTTGAATTAAATAAGCAAAACGCAAACATAACAGTTGTTGAGAAACTCTACAGCACAACGAATCACACACACACACATACACACACACATACACACACACACACACACAAACACACACACACACACACACACATTCTTTTAGATTGGGCTCTGACTGTTTTGACTGTTCTTTTCAAGCTAAGAGGCCACAGACCATTCTGCACTTCTTTTGTCACTTAGACGTATCTGATATTTTCTAAAATCTAAACTGTCCACGTGAAATTATGAAATTAATTATGAACATGCCGCGGGAATCATCGCAGACTGCATGTTTGTACCGTGCTTTTATATATTATATATATATATATATGGAGCAGACAGCCCACTTATATTTGTTTTCATAGACCTCAGAAAGACTTTCGATCTAGTCAGTAGGGATATCCTGTTCAAGGTACTTCCTAAGATCGGATGTCCACCCAAACTCCTCAGCATCATCAGAATTTCCACGAAAACATGAAAGGCACCGTTATCTTTGACAGCTGAATATCAGTTGCCTTTAACAGACGGAGTGGAGTAAACAAGGTTGTGTCCTGGCTCAAACCCTGTTTGGAACCTTCTTTGCTGTGATGCACCCGAAGGCATCTACCTCCGCACCAGGTCAGACGCAAAGCTCTTCAACTTCTCCAGGGTAAGAGCCAAGACCAAAGTCCAGCTGAGGTGCCTGCGCGACTTCCTCTTTGCAGACGACGCTGCAGTAACTGCCCATTCAGCTGAGGATCTACAGCAGCTCATAACCCCGCGACGTGAAGTGTATGGCAGAACGTGCGCACCTCGATGTTGATATTTTGGTGGATTAAACTGAACATTACTCAAGGAAAACGTGCTTTGAACGCGTCATACTATCGAACGTACAATTCGGATCAAGCACCCTCGCAGCTTTACTATTCAATTATTATCGCACCTTTAGAACGTTAGGTCCTTATGCAGCAATGTTGTATGCCAAATTTCATATGGATCCACTGGGCAGTTTTCGAGTCCATAAGTCTATTGTGGGCTTTGTCGCAGATTCATGGACATAGCTTCCCGTTTGATCGCTTAATCTGTATTTTGATATTCCTTTTAACTTATAAAGTTATTCTATCATGCCATGCGCAATATTGTCGTGATCGTGCTGACGCTGTTTAAACCCAACACCATTGACGTAACGGTAAAACAGGACCCCGCGCTGACTCACTAATCATGCCTTATGTATGGTAAATTTCAGAAGGCCTTCCTTTAGTCTCCTTTTCGTATCAACTTATTGGTATCATATGTTTCCCTTTATTTAATCAAAAACTCTATTTTTTTATTCAAAGGGCAGCTCGGTTGTAATAGGCTCTAAATGTTTTAAGTCCGTAACTGACGGTGAAAAGTTTTAGTCATTTATGCGCAGGGTCTTGTATATGTAGTGTATCTATGCCCAGTATAAACAAACATAGTAATACGTAAGCCTACATCATATCTAGCGTTCAGAGAAGATCTGGGCAGCCCTTTTATACGAGGCCGGGACAGAATCTATAAAAGCAATGCCTTTAGATGAATGAAAATAAAAGACAGATAATTTATTATACCACAGAATTTTTATCAACAACAGACAGTCATAAAACTGCTGTACTCCTACGTCTATTTACATCTTTTGACACGGAATTTTGGACAAAAATATGAAACGATAACCAAACCGTAGCATTTGCTAGGCATTCTTTCGGAAGCTCTTGGGACAAGAATATGGCACTAGACGATCAAATGTTGATGAGAGTGCCATACAAGACAGCAGCAAAGTGATGGCGATCATAGTAAAGATTACCTCGACAACGAATCGGATAAGCCTAAAACAAGTAGACTGATCAGTTTTGTGGTTTGAACGGCGCTTTAGTACGATAGCAGCTAACTTGTGTCAGAAACAGTAGCAATGATATTGAGGTGTATAAACTGTAAATTACGAGAAAGAGTACGATCATTTCCGTATGTAAAGATGAATCAGCTGCTAGACCTAACAAAATCACACATTTGTGAATTCTTATTCAATTTTCCCATATTCAATATAGTAATAATGAAAAGATGGGAACATTTGCTGCGAGGGAAATCTCAGAACAAAATATGCAGGCCTGAAATGACCAGAATTTATGGCAGGGAGTGGAGGAAAAAAAGACATTAATAGAACACAACAAAGGAAGAAAACAAGAACTATTTTTTCCTCCATTGTTCCATGACATGAACAATCTAGCTCAAATTGTCGATAGCACGGAAATAATGAGGGAGCTCACGTTAAAAATACACCAGAAATGCGCTATGCGAGGGGTAAAAAGTGCAAGCCTATGAAAGGTTGGCACAGCAGTGATACCTGGTATATCTAGAGTCACCTGGAGTCTACACAGAAGCCAGGATGCCGAGCTTAGCTAAATGAGAGCTTAGCATTTGAGAAAAATAAAAAAATAAACATTTTTTAAAAAAAGGAAATAAGTAAATAAGCATGAATTAAATAAATGAAAAAAAAAAAATGAGGAGTAAACTTAAATAATAAATTTAATAATATAATAACAGACAGTAATAATAATAATAATAATAACAATGCGCTGACCATTGCGACCAGGTGGCCGAACTTAACTCAGTGACTAGGTTTTTCTTTTTGACCAGTCATACTGTATCGTTTAATTTGATTTCAGACATTAAATTAGACCGTGTGGATTCTAGAACTGGATTCTAACCTTGAGAAGAAGTTGAACACCTGGCCAAATGGCCTCAGAGAGGTTATAATTTAGGTTAAATTTTGGATGGGATGAATGTTAGGATGAGAGTTAGGGTGAGAAATAAAGTTTAATTCAAGTGCGCTAGAACATTTAGTTATAATATTAAGACCACCAGGCAGTAATACCTGTGTCCTATTAATAATTAACTAGACCACAACTACTGACTGCAAAACTCGGATTTTTGTTGTTGTTGTTGTTGTTGTTGTTGTTGTTGCTGTTGTTGTTATCAATTCCGCTTTCTTTCGTCCGACGATACTAACTATGTAGATAGCCTACATCTAAGAAAAATATGCATAAGTGCGTGGCAATCCAAATGATGTTGATTTTAGGGAAGACAAACAGTTTTGCGAGGTAGTAATAATATTATTGTTCGTGTGAATGAAAAAAAAAGGGGCGGGGGGGCGGCAGAGAACTTTATTCGGCTATACAATGTGAGAGCATGGGTTAAACAGTGGCACTGGCACATGATTATGGACTGGACAGAAGACCAGAAACCTATCAATCAATGCGATCTCTATTATCACAGGTGCCAACCAGTAACCATCAGTTTACTTACTCTGGGACCTCATTCATCTCTGTAGTTAACTCAGGTAACGACATCCTCCCCTTTTCTCTCGTTCTCTTTCCTTTTTCTCTGTATCTATATGTTTCTTTTAAAAAGTAATGAAAAAAAAAATCGAACGAACTGTTTTTAACCTCGATCTATCTTCCTTGAAATGTGAAGATGATATACCTGTAATGGTTTTAGCATTTCTTCTTATCTAGCAAATATGTTTTAAGAGAGAACAAATATTCGCATCTCATGTTTGTTTGTTGTGTTACATTGTTCATTCGTCTTTGCAACATTTACTGCTTCGAGAAGTTGTGTTCTTAAACACGGATTTTCTTGTGTTGCGATCGGCGTCGGGTAGTAAAATGCCTTTGTCTGAAGAAGAATATAACATTATCTACGAGCACTGCTGCACTCATCTTAATCATTCGCATCTGCTGTAGTGAGGGCGCAGAAAACAATAATTGTCTATATATATTAATAACCGATTCAAGACTTATGTCTCAAAGAGACGCTTTAGGCACAATTTATGAAGGATAACTTTTGTAAAAACTTTTACCTGTAAAAATAATGATTGTGTTGACGAGTTTTTGAGATGAAATGCCCAGTTCAGATGTATTTCTCGATGTTTTTAATCAATTAAAAATTGCTTTCTAATGTTTACAAAATTTACCGAACTTAAAAACTTGTTTGTTCTGGCACTTAAGAAAAAAAATATTTCTGTGTATCAGGCAATATTATGTAAAAGAAAACGTTTCCACATTCACTCACCTGGATGCTCAACACAAACGCGTCTTGCTGGAGTGAGTCGGAAGGAATAGATCTGCAATGCACTCTTCACAACGACAGCCTCATTCACTCATTCCTAGCCTTGGCTCACTCACCCTCTGGTTCTCTACAGGAAAAGAGTTCCAGACCGCGGGCTCTCACAAAACAATCCACTACCGAGCCGGTTCCTGTACGTGCCGGTACGTGAGATGGTGTAAAGAGGAAATATTTCCTCTGTAGATTTCACGAGTCTTGCCAGTGAAGGAAAGCGGAGAATTTGGGTCACGAGGTCAGCTCCCCCCCTCTCTCTCTCTCTCTCTCTCTCTCTCCCTCGTACATGAATTTCAATGTGTAACTCTCCGATGGAACAGATTAAATTAGAAGACAAATGATATTAAGACACAAAAAAATGTACTATCATTAAATAAGGTACATGTATAATTTCAAGATGCAATCCTCACCCACCCCCTCCCCCGAAACCATCACCACCAAAGTACAGTATGGTATGAAATATTTACACGTAGTGTTCTTGGCTCTTTCTAGTACAATCCTACATACGTAATTGGGATAATGAAGAACAGTCCTCTTTCAAACACCAAGGCATGCCAGGAGATCTGACCTCATTGTTCCTTACTATTGACACCATTACCTCAAAGTGTCTCCTCGAATCTTCTTTGTGGAATCAACGGTGCTAAGATTATTTGTCCAGTTTCAAAAGCTCTCTACACTTTTCTCTGCGACACTTTTGTCTTCCGATAGGTGTGATTTATGACATCACGGACGGACGCATTGTGGAAGCTGAAGTGCTTTAATGGCACTACTGTGCATTTCACTGTGCTTAGACAGTGAGTCCAAAGCTCCCTCTTTAACTGTTCCAGACGAATAGCTTTGCCTGAAAAATGAAAAAAATAATTAGACTTGGCACACGCAGATCTTTTCACCCAAAACGTTACATTAACAGTGAGTATTCAGAGAATAATGCATTGAACTGTTACATTAAAGACCTCTCTGGGCCCAATCTATTGTACGTACCTTGTCAGATTAATGACATTCACTGCCTTTTTGTTGTTCAAATGTATCCTTGCCGCCTATGAGAATGTGTTGTATCTCACTGCACGCTCTTAGCCAATGTCTATGACTGCAATTGTTACTGTGCAAGACCCAGGCATAGAAACATGGTAAGAAAACAAACATTCATATTGAATACTTACCTAATGAGTCTAAGTAAGATAATTAGATATTAAAACGAGGTAGGCCATGTTTGAGTATCATATTTGTTACACTGGTCCTTCGAGGGTGCTGTGTCCTATATGATAAGCTGATAAAATAAAACAACAATGCGTGGTCTTTGTCCGGAATACTTCCTGTTTATTCCAAAATGAAGTGCCTGAGATGTTCAGGAATATTTGATGATACAATATATCATTTCTGAAAAGCATTTAATGATGGGTCATAAAGTTTGCCAAGCATGAATAATCCCACGTAAATACTACTCACCCAGGAATAAATAAATATGTCCAATAAATTAGACAGTATCTTATCTTAGCCCAGCTACTTAGAGAGTTAACTATATATGGTTTAGGATTTATCACATCCAACATTAATAAGATAAACTGAAATTCTATTATGTAAATGCAGTATTCCACTCATTTTCACATACGGCTCTCCCGGTTATAAGCTACTTCAATTGTTCTCCTCCACTGGTACAGCAATAAATCCCCTATATCGTCTCACTTACAGTGAGAGGTATATTGAAATAATCAATTGTATTGGAAAATATATGTAAGCCTGCATACAAGAAGAATGCCTTCTTATTTAAGGAGAATAATTTAAGAAGCCAGTGTTACCACCGTTACGTTAGAAAACAGCAAGGACTGCTGAAAAAGGTCTACAACCACACATATAAACCTCACGGAAATCAATTCTGTATTACAAAATAATGAATTTTATTTTCGTATCTTAAATGACGGCTGTTCTTTCTTTCTTTCTTTCTTTCTTTCTTTCTCTCTCTCTCTCTCTCTTTTTATATAAGCTCACGATAACACATTCGGAGGTGGCAATAAAATCTATGCTTCCTATTAATAGCACAATCCATAGATTGACGTCATGATAGCGTGGTCGAGGCAAAATAACAATAATTTATTAATAATCGAGAGAGAGAGAGAAAGAGAGAGAGAGAGAGAGAGAAAGAGAAAGAGAAACAGGTGGGGGGGGGGGTTAATGTTCACCTAGCAAAAGAATCGCCAAACTCCCTTTGTAGTCTCAGTATTCAAACAACGTTAGTTTTTAGGCTGAATCTTGCTAACAGGAGGGTAGAAATATTACCAAGGATCCTTTACCGCACCAGTTCCGCAGTATGTATCAGAATACTGTTATCCTGTGTTACTGGGTGAATGAGAAGTTATATCAGGTACCACAATCATTTTGTTGCTATTGTTGTTTTGTTTAGGTAGGGACTAGATCAATTCTAAGTGCTCTCCTTAATTTTTAAAGGTGATGCTAGAGAAAACATAACTTCGCTCTAATATCATAATAAATCATATTTTAAAAAATGGGCCTATTTGGCTGAGCAGTATGTTCAATAGTTGTGAGTACGAAAAACCCTTGAGAATACTGTGCATCAGACGTTGAGAAAATGATGAAAATTAAAGGGGGGGGGGGAGGGGGGGGGTCCAGGAAGTCATTTTTGAAACCGCTGGGGATGGATGATTTTAATCATTTCTATCGAATTCGGCATGGTCAAATGAGAGTAAAACAATCGAAATAAAATTGAAATTACTAATGGTTGCCATGGCAGCGGCCGCCATCTTGGATTTTACTACTCAGTATTACGCAATATAAATAGGCTTCTATATTTTTCAATCGATTTCATTGAAAATTTGCATACAGGTTTTTCAGTTCAATATCTAAAAATGATCAGAGGGGATTTTTGATAATTGGCTTAGTTTTTCTTTTAGAAATATTTAAAATCGATATAAAAATAAATTTTTAAAAAATCACGGATTTTGCAAAAATTTGACCTAAAAATCTAAAAGTTCTCAAAAGTTTAAAAAGTTATCAAAAATCTCCTGTGATCATTTTTTTTAAAATTGTTATGTTCTATGTTCATGTCAAATTTCATGGCAATCGGTCAATAAATAAAAAAGTAAATAGCATATTTGTGGTGGAAAAACGCATTTTTGAGAAAAACGCATTTAAAGTTTTATTCGTTAAAAAACAAAAGCCATAAACAGCTTCTGATCAAATTTACAACCCAAAAACATTTTTTTTTTCAGCTCCGAGACCTTTTCCCATGACTTCTATGCCATCTTTTGCCTTCTCCTGCCCCCCCCCCATTTTCCCGCCATTTTGGCTTCCCTACCCCCATCTTCCGTGGAGTCATGTTAGGGTTCAGAGAGGGCTATATAAGGCTGCTATGTCTTCCTCGGTCAAATCCAAGCGCTTGTACCTTACCTGTGATAGATAATCCACAAATACTCTCTGAAGCAGCAGAAAAGTGGCCTATTTCAGCCTAATTAGGCCGTGGGAAGTCTATTTCAGTGGCCCAGGTGAACGTTTGCACTGAAATTGGGTGTGGTCAGTGCCTCAGATGGTCAACCAGTGTCCACCCCTGGCACTGGGGCTCCCGATAATGGTAAAGGAGATCACAATCAAGTCTTCTATATGCAGTTTGCCCATAGCTAGCGAAAAAGTGTTGGCCTATTATCATCGAATAAAGAGTCCAAAATGAGCAAGAGCCTGGGTGGCTGAGGGACAGGTCAATCTTTGCTTGATCCCTCTCATCACACTTTAGAATGGACATATCAACTTTCTAATAACATTTTTATATTCAGCAGAGACCGAACCTATAGAGGAAAACAAAAACTCAAAATCGAATATTTTGAGCAAAAACCAAATTTCAGGACCCGTGCCCCCCCCTCCCCCTTTAAAGAGGAACACTCCATTGTCTGCAAGATATATGCCTCTCTTTATTATTATTATTATTTTAGATTTGCTCCTTTATTTTACAACGAAAGCTTTTTGTTTAAGGACGGTTAGAACAAAGTGGGGCTTTACGTTAAATGCCACGGGCTTTAGAAATGTGGGATTGCTATGGGTTTTTCCATCCGATGATCTAACAGGACAAAACTGTCTTAGTGTGAATTACTGGGCTCACTTGTTCGGTGGAGTAAATGAAACAACAGTCAATGTGTAAGAAAATCAGCGTTCAACAAATGCGCAGGAACGTTGAGCATCCTTGACTTTCTTATTTTTTGTTAACACATCACAACGGCGCGACTGTCTAAAGGATGCTGAGCTATTTTTGATTTGATGCTCTTGCAGTTTTCGCCCGAAATAGCTATTGCTCTGAGCGTCTATTACAGTTGCAGTAGTTGTCTCAGCCGAGCTTCAAGAGAAGGCGCTCTTGTTTTTATCTTCTATCCGGGGGGTTGTTAGACATGCCGAAAACAGGGAGATCTTGCTGACAAGTTCTCCGATGCTTTGTCAAAGTGCCAGTTTGTTCTGTAAGGTGTTTCTTCCTAGTAGGTAACTGTGGCCTTTGTGAGAACAACAGTCGAACTATCTATCTATCTATCTATCTATCTATCTATCTATCTATCTATCTATCTATCTATCTATCTATCTATCTATCT
>JBCAUA010093402.1:0-10444 GCA_038406235.1 Peronia verruculata
AGACGATTAATGGCCTTGCAGCACGAAACCGCAGCCCGAACTAAAAGTCACAATTTCGGGGGTTTTGTGACGCCGTGCAAAGCACGCATGCTCCCAAGATTTGCCAAACTCGCTATAGGGTCATGGTACAAAGACATTTTCTGTAGGAACTCATGTGCAGGCTTTGTAAGGGGACGCTTATCAGGGGAAATAATTAAAAGTAACGATGAGTCAATATATGGGTTGCCTCCATTGTGTTACAATTTCTGTTGATATTAAGAAATTCTGATATTAAGAAATGAAAATCCTGGTCCCTTTGAATTCTTAATAGCAGAGTTCTACTGTATTTTATTAGAAAACTAAAATCATTTGGGGGATACAGAAAACACCTCGATCAATATGTTTTACAAATCTCCCCTACATATAACTTCTTATATTTCAGCTTGGGTGGAAAATATATGTGGGCATGACAAATGGAGAACAGAAAGATGTGTCATTAAAGTGAATAAAATTGTTACAGAAAATACTGAATCCATCTAAGTCCTGTGCCATGAGGACTCTATATCAAAACTTAAGATAAGTTGGAAAGACTTTCAGCAATCACTTTATCGTCAAATAAAATCTTTAAAAAAAAAAGCAGACATTTCTTGCAAGCATAAATGGAATGGTGAATGCAAAAAGTATACAAATCAGGGATGTCTATCTGTCTACATGAAAAAGTAGGAAAAGTTCCTCGCACATTCTTTAGAACACATAAACTGAAGAATGTTAATGGTAAATAATACCGGATTTTTGGGCCAACAGAGAAATTACTGACAGCCAAAAAGTAGGAAATCCTACTAAAGTAGGAAATTTGGCATCCCTGACGAACATTACAGAAATTCACTTCTCCCATCAGTGGTATGCTTATCAAGCTGAGGCAATATTTCTGGAGTCTACCTTGTTGTAATGTTATTTGTGACATCTTTGTCTGCATGCAAGAGTGACATATGTATGCTGTCTCATCAGCTCTGAACTGAATTATCATTCAAGGGAAACAAAGTTTGCCCTATCCTATCCTATCCTATCATAAAACTGACAAGAAGTATTTACAACCCCACTTAGATACTTCAGATCCATACTGTCAGAATGTGCAATGGCAAAGCAAAAAAAAAAATAATAATAATAATAAAACAAAACACCATTGTTTTTATATTTTTGTGGCCCATCATAACAAAGCAGTTGAATTTACAAGATGTAACCAATAATGCACCACTGTCAAGACCGTTTGCGCGGTATGACATCATACCACGCATGCGCAATAGCCCGACTGACCTTCTGTCTGTAGACGCAAGTGTTTCTATCCAATCAAGAACTTTGAGTGTGAATAGCCATAGGTGTCAGTTGTGCCGTTGTAAGTGGCTATCAGGTGGTGGATACTACTGAGGCACACAATAACGGAGAAATAAGAACAAGAATCCTCCACGTCAAAATGATGCAGAATTTATTGCAGGTGATTGATGATAATACACACCTCAGGGCAGCTGTCTAACTTGATGCGTACATACTCACTGAACTCTACTGCATTCCACTACACACTACACAACTCTACACACTACACCACCCACTCTGGCAGGGTCCCCATATAAATACAGACACTAGCCTGTCTAGAACACTCTCTCCCCGAACTCTCTCAAAGTGACCTGTGCGTGCACATGACATAGTAAACACACACACAAGGTTAGAACAGAGCCACCTTCACCATTTGAGAACACACACATGGCTGCTACAACCATTCACACATACAATTGCATGTATATACAGTTACAGTCAGCTGAGCATCGCTCACACCACATACTTACTAGGGCCTAGAATACACACAATTTTACCAGACCACAACAGCTGATCCGTACATACTGCACGATCATGATTCGTTACAATCACAACAACATAACAATCTCAGCACAAAATTACAACCCTTTGTAAGAATGAAGGAATTCACTCTTGGAGTTTCAAAACTCACCTCTTGATGTTGTGTTCCCACGCGCTGAGATTCGACCCCTGCCTGTACCTTGCATACTTGACAATGGACGATTCACTCTAAAATTTTACAATGTAAACAATGATTTTATACCTTGTTCGTTGAGTTTCTCTTCAAGGTCTATGCTTAAAAAATGCTTCTGAGTTCTACCTCTGGGGTCAAAGTTAGTCTGTCTATGAAAGTTTGTTGACTCATTGTGCTTGCATTTCAAGTGAAATTTCAATCAGTGACTGCAGATCTAATTTAGCAAAATATGAACACAATACAAATGCAGATGCTCCACAGCCAATACAAAACTGCTTAACTAGCAAATTAAACAAATTATCTCTGTAATATTTGATGATGGGGATATTCATTGTTAAAGTATACAAATATGAAGCGAAATGATAATTTGTATAATCAATCTCTTTCAACTTCACTACATATCACTGTCTGCAAACTTGTGGACTGTTACCATGATTCAACAAAATTGGTCAATAATAAGGAACATTAGCCAACATAAAATGTTTTTGAATTGTGAGTCATGCAGCAATTGAAAATAATCCAAATCACCTAACCTACTTCATCAAGGAGTAATTTCACTGTTAAATTCAAGCATAGGATGGCTAACTGTCACTACACAATCTATGTACTTAAACACAAGCCTGTCCCTGTCTCAACAGACGACCTGACAAAGCTGTGAAGAAAGTACCAAATGCCATATTTCTGCTGAATTATCACCATGTTGTCAATAGAAACTTAGTCGTGTTCAAATGAAATAAAGGAATAATATGAAATCTCTGTCACTGCATCAAAGACCTCAACTTTACAAAGCAGAATTTGTTGACATTTTAAAAACTGTTCTTCCATAATCTGGCAATAGATAACAGAAAGACAAAACTACGGAAATTAAAGGCCACATGGGCCATTCACACCCTCTCCAAAGAAACAATGATGTGGGAGGAGAGTATCAAATACATGTAGTCTCTTTTGTTCTATATTATAATGAATAATGTAGACTCCCCTGACTACTCAACAAGTTTCGCAATGACCAGTGATCAAGCTTTTGAGAGTACAAGTGAGCTATATTTGCTATAAATGAAGGCTACAGTAGCCTAATTATTTAGTAGTTTACATATTAAATAGTCTCTCTTGTGCTCTCACTCTATGACAATGGTTCTCCAACAATTTCACCCTAACACCCCCCCACCCCCCCCCAAAAAAAGTCTGAAACCCACATGACTCCCTACTATCAGCAGATTGATTTACATTCTGTATCGTGTGATGGAAAGGGCAACAAATGCTGAAACAAAAAAAAAAGCAAAATAAAAACAAAAACAGAAAAATGTATGAGCATAAAAAATCTTGATGAGTTGAAATTATTTTATTTCAAGCCACTTCTAACAAGACTCTACTGTCCCCCTTTCAAACCTTGGCGACCACCACTATTTGGGAACCCCTACCCTCTGTTATCTTTAGGCGACATATATATTTCTTTGTAGTCACTGCTGCCCCATCAATGTTAACCAGTCTGATTTAATAAGAATAATCTAAGTCCATATGATCAGAGAGATGATAGCTTGCTGTTTGCATTAAGATTTTATAAGACTAATGTAAATATACCCTACATGATCGAAGTGGTTTGGTCCAAGCAGTTACATTAGATTATGAACAAATTTGTAATGAAATAGTCTGCATGATCACATGATAAGGGGTGATAAACTTGACACCCATATGAAATTCAAGTGACTTTGTGAGTACAATCTTTTCTCCTGCCATTGGCTCCTTTCAAATATTATCATATGTGAAGAACGGGTGGAGTTAGGGGGAGGGATGAGGAGATGACATTGGTCAATAAGATGGCTGACAGAGGCTTGCACTGTGTCACTCCAAAGCCAAAGTGGAGTCTTTATGTTAAAACAAATATCCTGAGGCTCAGCACTGGTGCTGATGATCCAGACTGACAAGCTCCGCAGTGCACGCTGCAGGGCATTGTAGCCTTTAGGCTGGGTCGCAGTTCCAGAGTTTGAAAAAGGTAATTAAGGATACACAGTTCCTTATTTTACAGCTCAAGGCTCAGGTAGCCAGGAGGCTGCACTACATTTTGAGATACCACAGTGGTAATTTGTGAATAAAGATATATTTCTGGGAGGTTTTAATTTATCTCTTTTTTTTCTGACAGGCTTACCGTGCACAGGGTACTTTTCCCATGTCTGTATGCAAGTTCATAATTGTGTTGATGATGATTGGCTGAGCCATAATCTGATTGATGGTTGGTCGTTTGTTGGGGTCAAGATGAAGCATGCTAAGTATAAGATCTCGCAGATGAAGGCTATAATGTGATGAGATTGGAGAAAAAGTCCCACGCATTATCTTCAGGATCAAGGCTGGAAGATTCTGATAGAATACAGAAAAAGATTTTGGTGATGTGCAAGTCAAGCAGCCAGCAAAACTAGTTGAAGAGTAAATTATAAATAACAGGAAAATAGCAAATGAGGAATTGAATAAGGGTACCAATAAAGGGTACTAATTAGTTTTCTACACATGTCCGCACCCACACATACAACACCAGCTCTGACAAAGCATTATTAAACCTCCATAAGAGAAAAAAACTGATGCAGTACTTTTTTTATATCTCTGTAAACAGTGAGTCTTTGAGCAATGACTTACAGCTGCTTCAAAAGCTCTCTTCAGACTTGCCAATTCATACAGGACACAGCCTAAAGCCCAAATGTCACTCTTCTGATTGTATCTGTTTTTTTTAAGTAGTTAGGGATCACATATAAGCATATGAATATTAACATATAATAATTATCAGGATATGGTTTAAAGTGAGCTTACTTTGAATAGTGGGAAATTCAACATAAACAGATCAGGCCAGATAAATAGAGGTAACTTGCTATAGCAACTTTAACACTGTTTGCATTTAAACTGAGGCAAAAGAATAATCATTTGTGAGAATAAGAAATTCCCCAAGATAGTTCTATCTATCATGTTCTGTATCAATTCAGTTTCAGAACTTTTTTGCTAAGCACATTCTGAACAAATTTACACAGCTTAAGCCTTGGGCATCTAGGATAATTACACAAATATCAGCTTGGTTTGTAAACAATCATAATTAAGTGATATCCCTTGAGTTTCTTATTCCAAACATTTTGAGCCAAATCAAGAAGATAAAGGATACGGTTTTCCCTCACACAATTCTGGAGATATGTAGCATGGAGTTCCAACAACCTGAAAGAACATAATATCTAATGAATACAATTATGCAAGAATTCATATAAATCAATATGTGTAACTGGGCACTCAGGACTAGGAAGAGATCGCAGAATGCAATGTACTGAAATTTCACAATTCACCCTTTGTTCACATAAAAACCTTTTTTCTCCCAATATACAAACAGAATTGGGCTGTGTCTGCATACATTTTGGGGGGGGGGGTCTGAAAATGAAAAATAATTTCTAAACAAATTTGATTAGGATCATTGAAAAAAAAAAAAAACATAGAAAGCTAAGTAGTGACAAAGAGATTGGGTTTTGAGAAAAAGCATTTCATTTTTTTTTAGAAGACAACTGTGTGTTTTTTGTTTTTTTTTCTGCCTTTTCTCTAACTTTGCTCCCTGCCCTTATCCCATTATCAACTCCCATAGAGTCACTTCTGGGTTTTTGTGACTTATATGTGGCCTTCATATCTTTCGATGTCAAAACCAAGAGTGTCTTGATCTTTACTACACCAGGCAGTCTATAACTCATTGTGTAGTTCGCCAAGTGACCTAGTCCCATTTATTGTTATTTTTAGTTTTTTAACTCAATACACTCCATTTGTCATTCCTTACAATCTAAATACTTTTGTACATATATGTGGTGACTTATCCACTGAGGCATTCTTCCATCATCTTTGCTATTCACTAACTGACCAACCTGAATAGGCCAGTTGGCGAACTGCAACTGGGGCTGACTGTTTGGATATGCCGCATGGTGCATATAATAGGACAAACTGTAGTGCATTAGTTGCACTAACTTAACTTTGAGTGAGTGTTTGTGTATTTTAATTTCTACTATTATTCCTTTCTTTGACTGCCCTTGTCAGCAGAGTGCAAACAGGCTGTTCATATCTAGAAATCCACTATATGATTTTCCATACATCACACTATGCATCCAAAAGTGTAGAATTGTTGCAAGTTCCATTCCTTGCTCATATTTTACAACTATGTATCTAACATTGTTTTCAAAGTCGCACAGTCATGGCATACAGGTAGGAGAACATTCTGTTCAGGGATAGGAGAACATTCAGTTCAGCCAGCCAGACAGCTATCTATCTATGGGGGTCACAGGAGTCAGATACCTGGTGGCTGGGGAGACAGCGCAGCGGCTGACTGAGCTGATTTATAGTCCTTACATTTACTCAAGTGTGCCAGATCTTGAGACCAAACACTGCTTGTACTGCACTCATAATCTTCAGTTAAAATGTCACTACAGCCCAATATAATTTTTATCACTGTAACTTTGTTGCTTCTGCTGACAATTGTTTACAAAAAAGATCCTCTGTTGGATCATTATTTTTCATAAAGCTGCAGGCATAATTTGACATAAATACCAGATACTAATGATGAGTCAATGTATAATTTGATGTGGTGATTCAGAGCACATTCTTGCACAGACTCATCAAAAAATGACATATGATCATGAAAATTAAGCTGATAAAGACATTTTTTTCCTACAGGTATGATTTTTTTCAAAGAACCTAAAGCCAAACATCTCCTCTGTGACAATCAATTATGACAATGTACCATACAGTCCAGCTGTTTTACAATGTTTCTATACATTTTATAAACACACTATTTCCAAAACAACACAACCACACAATTCATCATTGATGAAATAGTACTGTAACTATAATGTCTGGTTGTATCTCTATTTTTTTGCCTCTGACATTTGTGCTCATACCTGAGATGAAACTCTTAAAAAGATGACTTCTCCCAACAAATTCTAACTTTCTTTTTCTTTAAATTATGTTGATTTTCATTTGAACACTGAATTAAGAAGGATTCTTGCATTTGTTCAATCTTTACTAAGATGTGTAGCTGTTCTTGTCAGTAGGGTGTTTGTTTTATGCATGAAACCATGTTGTCACTGTAAATTGAAAGGCCAAAAGACAGTTTGTCCTCTTGGACCCAGTTCAAACAATTGGTCACCAACAGCTCCATCAATTTACACAGACACAGACACTGGTAAGGGCGATGGGGTGAAAGTTGGAGGGATTGGTTTGGGAATTGGCACTATGATGGCCTGCTGCCAAGATGGAGGGAACATGCCTGTGGACCACAGCCGGTTGAACAGAGTCAGAAGACAGGTCCGAGACACCGGCGGGAGATGCTTGAGGATCTGACTGTGAATATTGATCCGCGCCCAGCATTCCTGAGGCCAGACTGCAGCTCATCCATGGAGAAATGGTCATTGTAAGGGGTGGAGAAAGGAGTCGTGAAGTCGATCCTCTCTTTCTCAGGAGCGGCCTTGTATTTCTGAAAGGCAGCTGAGTAATGTTAGTTGGAGGAGTCTGACGCGCAAACATTGCTGAGCTCATTGGCGACATCCTCCTTCTCTTCAGCAAGGGAGCCATCACTTTTCACAATGTGCTGGAATCCAGGGGGTTCAGTGGTACCTTTGATCTTTTTGATCATGTGCAAGATTTTTCCCATAGGAAGTTGATTGTTAATCTTTGTGATATAGTTTCTCCAAGAATATATTTTGCTCTCCCTGATGGATTGTCTGGCTTTAGCCCTGGGAATTCTGAACCTCTGAAGGTTTTGTGTTGTCAGATCTTTCTCAAAGGCACAGAAGGCTGTTTTGCAGGCCTGTATGGCCCATTTGCAGTCTTCCATGAACCAGGGCTGGTTGCGTGGAGCTGCAGAGGTCTTTGGAATACAGGCCTGGGCAAAATTCCAAGAGAGCCTCGTGGAACTCTTCCATTGTGGACTGGGAGGTTAGATGGGTGGAGCAGAGTGCTGTGAACTGTGCCCAATCATCAGCCCGGGCATAATTCCAACATCTTGGCAGGATAGCTGTTACCGGGAGATCCGGACCAAGCAGATCGGAAGCAAACCTGTGCAGGTGATTCGTGACCCACCATGAGTAGTCTGCAGAGATGGAAGGGTGATACAGAGAGAGGTCGAGAATGGAGAGTGATCCAGTCGCTGGATGCATGTATGTCAGGACTTGGCGTTGAAAAGGTAAAGATTAGAGTTGGACAGCAGCCTCTCAATCTCTTTACCTTTTGGGTTGTTGTCGGAGCTGCCTCAGTGGAAATTGTGGGCAATGTAATCCCTCAGCCGAAAGAATGGGGCAGGAAGTTGCCACAAAAGGAGAGTAAAATCAGCGGCAGTTACCATTTCAGAAGGAGGCAGATGGTGATGGGTTTGTAGTGGGGTATTTAAGGGAATGGGTCGATGGAGAACTGTGCCAGGAATAAAGACAGAGACTCCTCTGTCCAGTCCACTGGTGCTGTTGCCATAGTGGTGGTGCAAAGTATAGCATCGTATCTCCACCAGTCACTCGGCCGAAAGCTTGGTGTCTTGTAGGCAGACCACAACCTTGGCAGTTGGGACACCTGGGAGCTGCAGTGCAGTCTGAATCTGTAGGTTCCCCCTTTCTGCAGCAAGCAGAGATGCTGGCATGCCTGCAGTGTGTCTGACAGTGGCCTAATCGCTGACATTTAAAGCATTGTATGGGATTTGGGACATAAGGGTCCACCTTCAGTTGAAGGTATCCCACCTTGATGCTTGTCAATGGTGGTGGGGTGTCGAATGTCAAGATGATGGTGCTGGTGGTGATTCCCTCACCTCCGCAGAGGATGCTGATATACCTGACGTGACTCCTCCAATGCCCTCAAGTATTTCTTTTTCAGGGCAGCCATCTAGGTCTCGGCCTCTAATGATGCCTCTAGAACTGTTCAGGCTCTTGTGAGGCGTCACACTCATGGTTTAAAAGGTTTTGGCCTTCAACAGTACCTCTGAATGGCAGTGTTCCCTGCATTTCACCAGAGGGTCGTCAGACTGCAGTTTAGAGATGCGCTGCTCTCCACCAGTGATTGCACATACATGTTTATATATTTGAAAAAACATTAAAGTTTTTCTGAGGTTCTCCCATTCTTTCACTGTGGAACACAAAAAAGCGCTTAAAATTATGGTTATTTCCAGGGGAGGCCAGGAAGAGTTTGGCCCTATCCAGTCTCCGTTTTTTATGTGCCAAGCTGGACAGTACACCCATGTCCTCCAGTCAGGACTTTGCATGAAAGTCGGGGATTGAGATGAGATCACTTTGAGGTTTCCAAATACTTCAGTTTTTTTTTTTGGCTTCATCACCAGAGCGCCTCACCCAGAACAAAAAGCAAAATTCATAAGTAGATAAAATATTTAAGGATCCCCCCTCTAAAATAATTGTATGCAAAACTCCATTAGTTCAAAATGAAAATTTAATACTAGACAGAATTTGTAGAAATATTTAAAATTTGTCCCTAGAATGATGCATCAACTAATCCTTAAATATTCTGAATGTGGGAACTCACCGTGTAAGCCTTGCTCTTGCTGCTGAGAACCTTTGAAATTCCAAAATCTCCTATTTTTACTGTTTCCTTCTTCTTGTCAAGCAAAATATTTTGAGTCTTCAGATCTCGGTGCAGGATTTGCTTCGAATGGACATGTTGCAATGACAATAGCATCTGTGCTAAAAACTTTAAAATATCCTAAAAAAAAAAAAAAGAGAGAGAGAGAGAGAGAGAGAGAAAAAAAAGATTAAAAAAAAAAGAACAAGAAGATGAAAAGTGAAACTGTAAACTTTCAAAAGTCTGCATGCCATCAATTGTTCCTAGTGTGTTTATGTACACTTTTCAGTCTAGTTAACTAATAGTAATTGCTGTGATTATAGAAAACATTTTATCTAACAATCCTGAAATGAAAATGTTGACTGAAGATAGCAACCAACAAATTTCCAAAGCAACACTCTGGAACTAAGAAATATATACAATATGTCAGAATATCAATACTATCACTTCAAAATTCCAACCTCTGCAAAAACAGCTAGCGTTTTTAGCTAGCCTACTGCGCTCCCATTTCCATTTATTCCTGTGTGTGCTGGTACCCATACTACTGCTACTATTCTGTCTTGTTTTCTTAGTTCTTTTTATATCTTCCCTTTCTGTTTTCTTCCTGCTGTCTAATTCTTTAATACTGGCCACAGAGTCTGTTAAGGCCAAGGTCAGCAGTGAAAATCGCTGTTGAGGGTCAAAATTATCGATTTTGCGTTCTAGCGATATTTTTATTCTTTGACCTCTTACTGATAGTATAGAATGCATTTTAGGGTCAAAAGGTGATTTTGAGGACCTAAAATTGCTGTTACTGCACAGTGAGGTAAGTGCATAATTGTTTATTTCTTATCAAAATGCCCTCATTTCATAGCCCAGACAAGCATC
>JBCAUA010093413.1:0-10443 GCA_038406235.1 Peronia verruculata
AAGAACATAAAATACTAAATTGGTTTCTTACCATCAAATATACTATTAAGTGCTGCATTCATGAGATTAATGTTTTACAGAACTGTTTTGATTTTTTATCTTTTCAGTGTTATGTCCTGTAACATTTGCAACAACAGTGTTTACTAAAATATGCCTTACCATGTCAAATGTTCAAAACCAAATATTTTGTTATTTGGAATTTAAGAAGTAAATTCATTTTTAATACTATATACTATGACTTTCTTGCTTATTATTGTCTTTTTTTGTGAATTCTATTTTGTCCTTGTAACAACTGCAACAGATAGAGTCGTTATTGTAAAAATGTCATTTACTCATCATCAACATTTACCACAGATCTGAGGTTTGACAGATATGTAGATAAGATATAAATACACTTCTGTGAGAAAGTTGGGCATTTTAGCTTCAAAATGAATTTTGATGGTATTTGTTATAAAATTGCTGAACAGTGGTAGAATGACCCATATACTATGACTCATTCTGATTTAATGTGTGTCAATTCAATATCTGGTTCTGATGCTGGTGGCACATACAAAATTTATTACACAGTGCTAAAAAATGGCAGATATCACTGCTGATAAAGCAAAAAATAAATTAAGTGACATTACAAAATTCAAACTATAAAAGACTCCAAAAGCAAAGATTACTTATTCCAAAACAAAAAAAAAAAAAAAAAAAATTTTTTTTAAATATAATAAAATAAACTACGACTGAGTCCCCTCTCAAACGGTGTTATATCTGCAAATGATATCACCTTCTACTTCTTTTGCACTCCCGTTGATTGACCTGGCCGCAGATGGTGCTGCTGAACCACCACCAAGTTTCGCACTGTCTTCCACAGGATAAGCTGTAAAGTCATCAGCAACATCCTGAGTATGCTCAGAGAAAAAATCCACCTCTTTATTCTCTGGTGACTGGGGTTCATGATGGCTTTCAATGTGGATCTAAAATTTAAAGGAAAAAAAAAAAAAAACTCCTTTTAATGAATGCCACTAATGAATGAAAGAGATGTAACTACAGTAGACTTCCAAAAGAATGCAAAGCCAACAAATTATTTTATTTCTTAAACATCTTTTAACTCCAATTCTCCTGAAAATTTCTTTGCAATCAAATTAACATACTGATGGGTTTTCCATGATTCAAACTATTACGAATTTTCAAGCCTACATCTTCAGTGGGTCAGTTTAACACACCATCATGAGGCAATGGATAAAGTGGCATAGGAACGAGTTTAAATCAAATCACTGATCTTAGGTTTCAAAACAGATGTGTCATTGGTCACATCTGTTCACCAAATTCATTATTTACATCGCAAAACAATACACCAGCGTATAAAAGGTGTGAATTCTTTATCAAAACTTCAGTTAAGGTGTTCACAATAAAGAACATGAATAAGTTCAAGGTGTTTGAGGTTGTGCATATGGATCATCTATTCATGATTAGACTGCAGAAAAATTTTTTTTACTACGATAACCACTGAAAATATTTTTTACAATAAGGTAATTATAATAAATCACCTAATATTTAGTCTTTTAAACGCAATACAAGTCAACAGCACCTTTGTTTCAAAGGGAATATGTATTTGGAGTAAATCTTTAAGTAAAGGAGACATGCTAAACATATATATAGGACATTGAATTTTTAACAGAATATCAGTGAAACATAGTTAACATAAATACATATAGTCTAGATAATAATAAGCTACAATACTATATATCTGTTGAGAGGACTGGTAAAGAAAGTGACAAAGCAAGTTAGGCAAAAAAAAAAAAAAAAAGAGAGAAGGCCATTAATAGTGCAGTGCTCTTATTATATGATCCTCTGGTCATCTTCAAACCTGAAGATAAATAAAACATCTGAACAAAACATCATCTGCAAATAAGTCAGGTTGGCAAAGGAAAAACAGGATCCAGATACCACTGGCAGCATAATGAAATCAGCCATGTGTAAAGACATCAACCTCTACAGGGAAAAAAAAAAAAAAAGAGGAAAGAACAACAACAAAAAAACTAAGTACAAATTTGGTTAAAATCTGGACTGAAATGATGGCTGTATTTGCTTAGTCCATGTTGCTTGAAGAGAAACTTCTAAAACTCTTTAGTTTTAGTAAAAATTTTACATTTCGGCACAAGACTGATTTCATTTATGCTGCCAACAATATTGATTCTTGAATGTGAACAGCAATTCTCTTTCAATAGATAACCTCCCCAAATTCTGACTTCAAAAGGTTTTTTGACTCATCATTTGAGCTTTACTTGCACAGGTAACTGATTGCTGTATGGTCAGATGTTTGATATATGTGTACATTGATTTCCCGATCCCTCTGATTGTTGTTCATCCATGAAATCCAAGTTCAATAGTAACTTGTGAGTTAAAAAACTAATTAACCAACAAGCATGCATTATTTATACAGCAGTAGGTATTAATACTGTGGAATGGATGGGAGAATAAAATGAAAGAACATTAATAATATTATTATAATATGGTGGCTGGATGCACAAACATAGGGCATACTGAAAGAAAAGGAAAAAAATATTCGTCAGTCATACTAATACTACAAAGCCCAGACATGATTAGTAGTATGTGTAACTAAGAGATAATCAAACATTCAAACCCTTCAGTAATAAATCAGTATGCTGTCTAACCAGATGCAGTACAATGAAATTTTAGTTCTCCTGACAATCTATAAAATCAGCTTAAATGCAAAGTATAGGCTACTGTTCAGAAACAAATTTTGTTTAAAAATAATTTTGTACACGCACATCAATAATTTCCAAAAGTGTTCCTTGTAAAAAAAGTATAACTCAGAGGAAAGCAAAAGAGCTGTGGCTAAGAAAAACAAAAAAACAAACAAAACAAAAAAAACAACAAAAAAAAAAGGCCTAAGCGAATCATGATTTTGAGTAAAAAATCTGTCTTTCAACGTATCACAATTTACTGTGTGGCATTTCAGTCACATTCGTCTCTTTATATCTATTAATCACTCTCCAATACCTTTTTTTCTTGTCAAATTTTGTAAACAGTGGATGACATTAAAAAATAATATGGGCTTATTCAAATGGGTTTATGCACAATATTCAAATATGCGTGGCTTGAAAAACAATTTAAAGAAAACAAAAGCAGGCATTTTGAAATAATTTATACATTAACAAAAAGAAAAAAAAGTAACAAAAAAATAAAAACAATGACATCAGGTATTTACTCTGTAATTTGCCCAATTCATGATAAAGACGCAACATTTTGTGTTGCCTCATATCATGTCATAAATATGTTAGCTCAAAGGCAACAGCAAATTGCAGACCCAGCATTAGAGTCACGTAAAAACTTTGTAAGTTTGACAATGCTAAGTACGGAGCAAAAAAAAAAAAAAAAGCGACAAATTGGCTAGATTCTCTCTGAACTCTGTTGTGTCTGGCATCGAGAATTAAAAAATCCTACTGCACCTTTTTTTTAAAGACAGTTTTCAATTAATCATTTTTAAACAATACAAGTTATTAGTCTAGTTTTCTATCATGATATGGATATGAAAGCTTGTTATCCGTGTAAATTTTAGTCGCCCGTTTTTCACCTTCCCCTAAAGCCTACTATTTATACTGCACATTGAACTACGATGGAGAGAATGACAGGGTTTATTGATAACAGAGCCAGTTATGACATCATATGCAAAATCAGTAAAAGTAAATGCCCACTGTGCTGACCTTTTCACCTCTCCCTTTTTCCAAGTGATCAAAAAAGAGCTGGAATGACATGCATCATAAAGTTTATTAGTGAAAATAAATTCACTATTCTCTTTTACAAACAATAAAGCAGTTATGAAATAAACATACTGACGCACAGTTTCGAAATTAAAGCAAACGATAAAATTCTACCATTAAAAAGACTGATATATCTGACAAGTTTGTATAACTGTTAAAAAAACACACAATTTTTAAAAATTTAACAATTCACTATATGAAACGGCCAATCTACAGCGAAGCATAATATAAATAATAATGGGAAATGCAACTGTCATTTAAAAATGTCATCTCTTGAACATTTTCATAATTATATTTACAGATAAATTAATGAATGTGAACATAATAATGTAGGAAAATGAGAAAAAAAACAAACAAACAAACAAGAGAAACAGGGATGTCAAACTGTTTTCACAAAAAGTTGGAAAATAATCATCATAATGGTCTGGTGCTGTGTGGTTACGTAAAACACTTTAAAAATCTTGGGTTTTCATGCTAGAAGTTTTCACTGCTTCAAGTGAAGCTTGCAAAGTTTTTACAAGATCCTCGGATGGGATAATAAAAATTATACATCGAGATCTAGATCTAAGTGGAAATTCCAGGGACTAAAAAGATCCTAGACTACATTTAGATCTGTTTTCTAGACCCAAATCCAGATTGCGAATACCCACCCTAGAACAACAGTCTTCCTTAGACCATGGCACACTATCTAATGTTAGTACTCTGATGTGCTAATTTTCCATTAACATTTTCTCACGCGACAGCTCAACTGCATGTTGTCGAGTGTGAGGAATTGAGCGCTACAAACTTCGATCTTGATCTTCAAACAGCTGCCGAACAACAGTCTGACTACCTTCGGAAACATGAGCAGAACTCTTTTGTACTTCCGGTTTCACTGTCTTTGTGTGGGACTTGTATCACAAATTACTATGAAACTATAACTGTCATGTGGATTCAGTGAAGTCGGCAGTCGAGCTGCCTAAAGTAGGAAAATCGGGGATGACCAAAAAGTCAGAATTCTGACTAAAGTCGGAAGTCTGACACCCCAAAGAAAAAAAAGTGAGAATTCCTACTCCTCAGCTGATTGTATTTACACTGCAATAACAGCAAAGCAACAACTGAAATACAATATTTTGCAAATGACGATCCCCCAAACAAAAATCTGCAAAATATCTTTGCTAAATATTTTACTTATAGACATCAGTGAAAACAATAAAAAAAAAAAAAAAATCAAGAAAGAATCACACACAACAAGGGCAATGACTGAGATGACGAAATTGCTTCAACTGTGATAAAGTCAAAGTACTTTTCCATCTGAAATACTTTGTGCAAATATTCAAATAACTCATAAACATAAATACTGGGCAGCAAACATAAGGTTCTGGGGAGAAAAGATATGATTTTCTTGCCCCCCCCCCCGCAAAAAAAAAAAAATAAAAAAATCGGAAATCTATCTCACAAAGACATTTAAGTATTTAAAAAAAAAGAAATTGATCACAAATGTTAGGCTGCAATCAAACATTCAAGTTTTCAAACAACAAGCTCC
This sequence comes from Peronia verruculata, assembly GCA_038406235.1. Classification (NCBI taxonomy): domain Eukaryota; kingdom Metazoa; phylum Mollusca; class Gastropoda; order Systellommatophora; family Onchidiidae; genus Peronia; species Peronia verruculata. Next base: position 5,299 of record JBCAUA010093413.1, read on the forward strand.
TTTGTGTTGCAAATATTCTTGAATGTTTACCTTTGTCCCATGTTGTCTCATAGCATGCTGAGCCAGTGACAACAATTTGTCTCTGTACAGTGTTGCTGCTCTGCTGTGGTACTTCTTCTGAGCATCATTAGTTGTAGAGCCATGCTGCTGGAAGAATGCTCTCTGCAATGATCAAACCCAAACTCAAAGGTGAACGTAAATTCATTTTTATAACATGCATCTGAGCATGAAAACATGTAACACGGACTGGCCTTCCCTAATTCATAGTGACTTAACATCAAGATACCATGATATATAAATAATGAAAAAATCAAGAAAAACTTTTCACAAGGAATCGCTGATATCAATGTAAATTGTATCTGTATCTTAATACAGTGGCATGATGAATCTGCTTGATCAATTCATTTCTAGTTAAGTCTGAGGATCATCATAAAATATATTACTTTTAAAGTATGAAGATGAAGTCTGTTGCTATCAAATATTCATTCAGCTGGTGTGATTGATTTGATGAAAGGAAATTTTATGATACCTGCACAAACAGTAATTGTTGATTCTCACCAGTCTCTGGCTTCATACTGTATATTGTTTCTCTTGCATCCATATGTTCCAAATCATCAAAATTATTTAACTACAGACATGAAGACGTTAAATCCCTCCTGTTGGATATTTTACTTAAAAAACGACAATTCTGTAAGTAAACTTGCAATGAAGATGATTCAAAACATATCTGTGACAGTTTTGTACTTACAGCATTGGCATTTCCTCCAACTTGCATAGCGCGAAGTTGTAGCCATGTCCAGTTTGTATCTAGCTGTGTTGAACGTATAAATGTGACATGTACACCAAGAGATCTGTGTACTGCCGAACAGTCAATACACAAGAATACACCATATGTAACACTAGCCCAAGTAGGGTTACTGTGACCACAATCAAAGCATTGCTGTAGGATAGAAAATAAAAAAAAAATCAATATTGCCCATCGCATAAATTCATCTGTACAGTGACTTTCAACCCACTAGATCTTGACTAGATTCCAGATCTATTATTTCTGGCTTTAAAAACTAGCTTGAAAGCATGTAGCAGAGTCCAGACGACTGATGAGAAGAAAAATATGGCTCTGATATCTGTATTTGATTAACTCACTAAGGAGGAAGGACGAGATATCTCCGTGTTCAGACACTCAGGATGAAGGACGAGATAACTCGGTTACATAGCAATTTTTTTACAACATCCAGACCATCGTTGCAAAGCAAATTATCCATGTTTTCGTAAAGAACGACCACTCTGCCAAACTATTTACTGCATCTCGTGGGAGCTTTGCATTTAGTGAACTTCAACACAATGAGAAGAGGATGTGCGCAAGATGTGATAGAATTCCATCATAATCTGTTAGAATCATATTGTAAAAAGTGAATAAAGATTATAAAATCTACTTTCAGCAGGTTGTCTGACATAAGTCATTCAGTGTCATACATGTTTGTTATTGTAATAATGTAACTGCTGAATGATGTGTCACTGATGCTGACTAGATCTAGATCTACTTTGTCTGATGATGGAGTAAAGCCAATAAAAAAAAGTTTTTTACTTTTTGGTCTGTTTTTAATCACCATTTTCTATAATGTCCACCAAATCAAAACTGACTGCCTAATGAAGCTGAATGTAAATGTATCATAAACAGCTATCATAAACAGCAAGGGCTGATCTTTCAACTCGCCAAGTTTGATGTCTGTAGCTTCATTGTGAAAGTCTCTGCGATTTTTTGAAAATATCCAAAATAGGCCAGTCTGTGGCTGGGGATTGTGCTGAAATCGAGCCCAGTCCTTACTCTTACTAGTCTTAGTGAGTTTAGTATTCAACATAGAATGGCAATCATGGGTTTGGCAACTCTAGCTCTAGCCTTGCAATGAAGATGATTCAGTAATATTCAGATCTACAATATGGTTCAATCTGTATCAGAGGTGAAAGCTCCACGTCATACACTAGACCAGATCAGTCTTGATCTTAACAGATCACTAAAACTTGACTTCCTCTAGGTCTATTCTAGAATAGATCTAGATCTACTTCTAGATCTATCTGGGGCCAAAACACATAGACAGAAATTGGCGTGACTCTCTACGGGTGAAGTTTGGAAACAATCTGTGACTGAGATGATTTAACTCATAGATCTATAGGTCTAGACCTACAATAGACGATGCGGTCTGAACATGATGACTTTTCTCTCAGTCTTTGATGGCCGATGCATATTTGCCTTTGCGTTGTGTTATGCCCTCCCATGTGGCTCACACACCCTTATTATTCTGGATTAAATAGCAAAGCTGACTCAATGACTAATTCTTACACTTCTTTTCATAAAAGCGAATCAATAAAATAAATACTGGTGTACCTTATTGGTGGGAACTGAAAGTAGTCGCTTAAAAATTTGTTTTATGTCTACTTCACTCGGGTGGTCTGCCATGATGATGACGTTCCTCTGTTAGGTCACATGACCCAAATAATAGGCACGGGCTGTCTGTCGACCACGACAGCCATTGGTTATTTTTATTTTACAAGAATAACAACTATTTGCAAGTGTTTTTGCTTGTTGTCGAACAGTTTACTATTTATCCGATAACATTAGACCTTTCTGATAAGAGTCTTGGGAGACCGTAAATCAGGTTTTATGAGCGGCTGAAAGGTTGTCATCTAACAACTGTTTTGTTCATAATGTTATGTTCTCGTTTCGCCTTTCAAACATCTGCAGATTCTGTTCACTGAAATAAACTCATGTGTACTGAGGAAAATACGTTGCTGGGAAACAATTTTCAAGTTAGAGGGAGACAGTGAAACAAAAGCACGAAAATGCAAAAGGTGTTGACAGATCAATATAGAGAATGTTAAACCATCTCTGTGTCGTATAGTGTATCGATGAGTAAAATTGACGACCATAGCCACAGACATGTCTGTGAATGTGGCTATCATTGATCCAATAGATAAAAAGAATGTTGTTGAAAAAAGCTTTAACATTTGGGTGAGATACTAGCCTACATGTATTATACGTTTGTTTCAAATGGCTTTAAATTTAAAGTAATCATTTTCTAATTAACAATCTGTTGTAATATTTAATTCAAAGAATAAGTAAACATGAGAGACAAACGTTTTTATTTCTATGACTGCTATGGCTCGATCAATGTAGAAGTCCTATCATTTCGTCTAAACTGACTCATCTCACCCATTTTATTTGTGCACACGATAAGCCTAATAACACGATTGCTTCTAAGATTAGTTCGTATCTATTTTAAACAGGACGAATTTCTATTTATACACTGTACAAATTCCTCCTGAAAATAAAATGTACAAAAAAAAAAAAAGATTTTTTTTTTTTTCAAAATAATTATCCTCTTTGCTTCATAAGAACATACCTGCATGACTAGTTTACAAAGATAGCTAATATGTACAGTCCTGGACTACTGGACATGAAACAGAAAACATAATTTTGGAGAGCGCGATGTACAAGCCTTTTTGATAAGATCTACATCCTCAGAGTAAAACTTATTACGATGAAAAACTGGTGTTTCGGATTTAAAAAAAAAAAAAAAGTGCACGACGACTCTCCGCCTATTTTGGTAGCTAGACTCAACTCGTGACCATAACTTACTGTACATCTAGACTGTGAATTTAGAATGTCAGCTTGAAGACTACCAGTATCGAAAAACATATAGGATGATGAATAAGTTATAAACTTGCATGTTACTGTTACTGGTCCCCTAACCCGTCAGGGTTGAAGGGAAGCTGCATGATGGATGAACGATGGACCAGCTGGTTCCATTTGGTGCGGTTGTGGACGAGTGCTTGTGTGACAGTGAAGCTTTTTCCTGTCCATTTACTTGCATGAGAGTTTCATTAAAAACAACAACAACAACAACAAAAATCGTCATCAGTATGGAGACGCATGGACTACAGATCTTCGAAAATTCTTGCTCAATTACGTTTTCCTGTCCATTAAGCTTAGTTCTTTAATTCTAGCCACAATAGATAAGAGAAAACTTGTTTTACCATAACTGTTGTTTATTTTTCTAAGCGAGACAACCCATCACGCTTGGATATATAATGAGAAGGGCAATTCCACATGTGATGGACTGACAAATCAGAGGAATTTTTTTTCTTTTACCTTTTATCCACTCATATCTTTGACAGCAATGACGATGTAGAAAACCAATACGATGTAGAAAACCAATTTGCTGTGATAAAGTATCTTATATAAACCTGTAATCCTGTACAAGTTGACAGAATTCCATTGAGTACTTGAAGAGTTATGGGTCCATGAAGATTTTGTGACGGATTGACATTGTATCAACTTGATATTTTAGGTGTCTGAGTACAGAGCTCAATTGCTCTGAAGTTTGAAGAGTTAAGTTCTTCATCTCTAAAAATGAGAAAGATGAGTGCTTTGACTACAGTTTGAAAGCAAATTTGTAACAGTTGATTGATTTCCCTTCAAACCATGTAGCATTTTGTGAGTGTGAGGGACTGACATTCATTAATTTGTGACGGACTGACGCCTTTGAATAAATGCCTGTAAACACGACTATCTGTAAATGAATCAACCATTCATTGCGTCAAGAATCACTAATATTAAGTATTAAGATTGATAGAAACATATTTACATCAAATGAAAAGCACATGGAAGCATGAGTATTTCTCTGTATTTTTCTGTATCACAAATTTCGCATAGTCCTCAGGATTCACAACAATCTTCGTTCCTTGTGGAATGGCTTGCTAGACCATCTGCTTGACTTCACATCAACACCCTTGACTGCTTCGTTTTCATGGAAGGTGACAAATTTATGTAAGCTGATACTGGTGATGAATTTAAGATGTAAAGCTGAATTGGCTCATCTCACAGCTCTTAGAGGGAACATTGGGAAATGGCTCTCCGTCAGTCAGTCCGTCACACTGGTTTGTCTGTCCATCACGCTCATTTCTCAATGTATATGAATTTTTGGGGTATAATATTGACTAGCACACATGTCACGAACTTTCTGGGGAATGATGTTGAATGAGTATAAGTTGTGACGTTGTAAGTGGCGAACAGGCGGTGGATACAGATGAGACGCACACAGTGGTGAAGAAATAACGACAGAAATCTCCAACGTCGAAACAATACAG
>JBCAUA010093424.1:0-10443 GCA_038406235.1 Peronia verruculata
TAGATAGATAGATAGATAGATAGATAGATAGATAGATGGATGGATGGATGGATGGATGGATGGATGGATGGATGGGCAGGTAGAAAATTAAATTGACAGATAGATAGTCTAACAGAGAGGTAGACATCCAGACAGATAGACAGGTAGAAAGCTGAGTTGACATGAACATTGGAAAATCGCTATAATTTAGATATGAGCAAAGCAAGGTAAAGCATCCCGTACTTTTGCAGTTGTTCTAGACTGTGTCCAGTTTCACCATTTATTATGGTGTCTTCGTGTTTGCAATCTTTAACGGTTATTCAGCAAGTTAAACACTGGTCTCAGCAATCTATGCCATTTCAACGTTAGAGCAGAGGTTCCTAAGGTTTTCAGGATTGCGATGCTCTATTCAAAGCTTGAAATTCGAGCGACTACCTACTTTCAGCACATCACTTTACATCTGATTTTCTGTGATGGAGAGGGAAAGTATAGATTTGTTCCGACCAAGCGAAACGTTGGAAATACCGACGTCTATTTTTAGCAGGGGGTTACAAACACTCCAAATCATTCACAAAAATGACTCACTTTTCGGTTTGACCCTGTTACGGTTTGGAGGAAATTTGTCTCTAAAATTCTTCACTGTGAGCCTGCTGAACCTAGATGGCCTCCAAATAATAGTAATACTGAGTCCTGTTAATGATTTAATGACGTAAGAAAAAAGTATGACGTATTTCTGGTGTTGCGTTTTTCCCGAAGTTTTACGTTCAACACTAGTGTTGTGGGATTTCGTGGTGCTTATGTTCAGTAGGGGGTACAAACACTCTGCCGGGAATTTCCAGATCTGTCATTAGTCGAATATGAACTATTACTGAAACAAAACCAAAAAGACATGCCAGAGCATGAAAAAATAATTGGTGATTTTGAAAATAATTTTGTTCCATGCCACTTTTAAGAGGGCCATGCGACTTTGTTGCAGTTGCGACCCATAGGTTGGGATCCCCTGTATTTTAGGACCTGAACCTCATCCACTGCCTTACTGTTTTACTAGTGATAGACGAGACCCACGGCTTTCAACACGACACTGCTCTATGACTCAAAAGAAGCTATGGCAAGCGTGTGCACCTCGATGTTGGTATTTTGGGAGGATTAACCTGAATGTTCCGCAAAGTAAACATGTTTTGAGCGCGTCTTCGACATCAAGAACAAGATACAAAGAGGCCATAACAACACAGAGAGCTGACAATGAAGAGGCGGATGGCGGGGCTTGTGCCTGTCCTTCGCTCTTCCCCCTTTGCCGCGGCCTGACAGTACGAGACGCCCAATGAAAAGAAGAGCCGAGATAACCACCTTATGGAGGTTGAAAGGCCAAATTCAAAACTGAACTGATGTTTTGAGCGCATCATTGACCGTACACTTCGGACCAAATATACTCTCCTGATATTACTATTCAATTATTATTGGCGTTTTAACATAACGTGAAACATATTTGGCCTTGTTGGGCTTTGTGAGTAGAAGCACAGAATATATGTAACAATGTTGTGTGCCAAATTTCATAATAATATGGATACATTCAACAGTTTTCTAGCCCACAAGCTTTTTGTGGATTTTGTTGCAGATTTATAGGATAGATTGGTATTATTGAAGAATAATATTTATGTCTTAATATTGTTTAGTAGAGAAGATAACAGTATCTGAGAATAAGAGGCGTACGTCTTTGGGACCAAGAGGACAAAATAGTGATCTATTGTTTTCCTTTTCCACTGCGCCATTTCATTTGATACCAAGCATTGGACTAGATCTAGATCTAGATTCTAGACGCCTGAAAGGAGAAAGTCCACACCGGGCCAAATGGCGCTAAGGCGGTTATGATAAGGGTTACCCTGAGGGTTAGGGTAGGGTTAGAGTAAGAATTAGGGTCAGATATAGGGTCTAGTGAAGTGGTCTGAAACAAATGGTTACACGCTTAAGTCCACCTGGTAGTGATAGAACATTGGGATTATTTGGGCCCTTGCTAGCAATAGCCTCCTAATTAAGAAAAGGTCCTGGCACTTTCCAAGTCAGAAACTAATGTAGAGTGTCCCAAATGTGTAGTCATACTACAAGATTTATGTCCGTGATGGAGCATGCAGATATTGCAGTGGGCTAGCTTGTCAAATGTAGGAAAATTCAGTCATTAAAAAGACATTACTGCAATGAGAGGGGACAGTCAGCCAAAGTGATTATCTCTGCCGTACCAATGCAGAATAACGGGTTCTTAAACCATCTACATGAACGAATAGAACGATGGTAGAAATAGTAATAGCAGCAACAGCAGCAGCAGTAGTAGTAGTAGTGGCAGTAGTAGTAGTAGTATTAGTGGTGGTAGTAGCAGTAGTAGCAGTAGTAGTAATAATAGTGGTAGTAGTAGTAGTGGTAGTAATCGTAGTAGCAGTAGTAGCAGTGGCAGTTATAGTAGCAGTAGTAGTAGTAGGTGTAGTAATAGTAATAGTAGTAGTAATAGTAATAGCAGCAACAGCAGCAGCAGCAGCAGTAACAGTAGTAGAAGTACAGAAGTAGTAGCAGTGGTAGTAGTAGAAGTAGTAGTAGTAGTGGCAGTAAAGTCAACGATTATTTTAATATCTCCTAAGGTAAAGAAACCTTTTATATCAGAACCGTTGATACCATAATTTTGATGTTGGTTACCGTACCATTCCAATTTGAATTTCGTCTAAAACATCTGCACCTTCCATGACATGTGACACATGAAATAGCAATAAAATCACGGAAAAACACTTCTGCTGGACAATTTCTTTACAACTAAGGGAGATGAATCCTTAAAGTGTCCCTTTCTCCAAACACATCACAACAGAGAATTCCTCCAATCCGGACAGAAAACATAAAATCCAACAGTATGAGAATGCGATAACACACCAACAACGACAACAACAATAACAACAACGACAAAAAAGATGAAGGCTCAGCAGGCCATGAAAAAGTGAAATGCCAAGTACAATTTCCTCCTGCGGTATAGAACCTGTGAACCGCTAAGGATGGACACAATATATGCTAATAAATGTTACCATTTCAGTTGTTATTTCGAAATGATAATTATGTCCGCGCATCAGCGGTTGAATTGACATCTGCCATGTTATTTCCAATGATGTTTAAATTTTGTGACATTGGATGTCTATTTTGAATACGGTAAGGTGTGTCATGTCTTTGTATCAATCCGCATTAAGTTTCGTTTACGAATTGACAAAGATTTCTTGATGTCCTTTCTGTTGATTTTAGTTCAGTTCAATACAGGTTTCAAATAATGATTCCGTAATGTGTTTCGCCGAGAACATTATGAACTAGTCAAAACCATAGATAAGAAGTTAATAAGAACTATTCTTTTCTACGTCTTCTTCTCCACCTGTTACTCCAGTGGGCTAGCACCTAATTTTCCAAGAGCCAAAAGTAACAAAAGTCTAATGTCGTAAAACAGAAGTTAATAAGGCACACCAGCTTGATTTGCAAGCGACCGAGCTCTCTGATTCTCAGGCCAGTTACAAATCGGTCTAACTCAAAATTTTATTAGAAACCAGCTTAAAAAAAAAAAAAAAATCAAGCAATTCGGAAGTATTCAGATTTTGGTGCACCAAAATTGAAGACCAATAACTTTAACGATAACAAAACAGCTTAACCGAGAAAGTGACAGTCTCTGAATGCATGGAATAAATTTTTTGAAGTCCCGGAGCTTAGCTTGTTTATGTTGATATAGACTGTCCTACCTTTATCTTTAATATATAAGCCATTTGTTTATGCGCCTGATAAAAATACTTTCAAGTATTTTAGCTCTTGTCTCTGAAGTTGTGTATGAAATGAGAGATGGATAATACTGATCAGTGGCTGAAGCAAGCTTTAGCTTGAAGGCAAAAGAAAAAGGCCATACGCTGCAGCACTGGAAAAATGAACAGTTACGTTTCTTGACCTCTGTAAGTAAAAAAAAAATATATTATGTCTTTCAGAAACACATGGACAATCACAAGGGCTCGGGGATCTTTTTGATCAGTCCGAGTTTTGTATCCAGTAGGAAACTTCATGCATCTTTAAAAGAAAAAATCAGTAATGCATACATTGCTATCACATATCGGCTTAAATTATCTTTTTTTTTTTAAATTTCATAACTGACCACACGATTTGAACTAACCATAATCATTGATAATAATCATTTAATACGGATGCCTTTACTTTTATAGAAGGAAATAACAGAAATGCTATATAGCACGGATCGGGATTTGCTCAAAACAATATGCCGTGAAAAAATGTTTACATATCTTCACAAAATTTTATCCAAAACTGTTTTTAGAACCTCAATTTGCAAAAAAAAAAAAAAAAACCAACTTAGTTTTGACAACACAACCTGCGAAGATCAATCAGCGCGAAGCCCATCATTTCCTGTCAAGTTTTTTGAGGTCAAGGTCTCGCTCAAGATTGACACGAGAAGCGAGAAGTCACACTGGCACCGATGGTGTCATTAAAGACGAAAACAAAACCTTTACTCTATCAGCACAGGACAGCTAGAGAGGACGTAAAAGCTCTCACCCAGCAGCTAACTCTAGAAATGTCAAAGGGCCCGATCTGGTCAAACATTCCCTCAACATAGTTTCACAGGAAGATCTCCCCAATCATTACAGAGTATAGATATATGACAAAACTCAAATTATATCATCTTAAAGCATTATGTCTCAATCTCTGAAAAGATAGGACCAAATAAACTTTATTTCTACTCAGTTGAAACACAGAATCGGGCAAAAAAAATTACAAGTAGCAGTTGGACAAGGCAGATCAAAAGAACATTGCTTGAGCTTGATAGAGGTACCCGCTGATGACAGAGATGAACTTTTGTAACACTCATGACTAGTTCTTTATTGCGAAGAGCCTTATTTCATTCAGAATAGTTCTGTTGCTTATAAAGTGTAATGCCATTATAGTGAACTCTTCAGCCATGCCCAGTAGATGTGAAGGTAGGCACTTTGTTTACTGATCTGGATCCTCATGTTAGAACGAAGATTTGAATGTTGAGGCACAAAGTCGCCCATAGACACAGCGTGGGGTTAAGACCTGCAGGCTGAGCTTTGGCTTCCCCCAATCCCTTCTTTGCTGTATAGCGACTGTTCTGTAGTGTTCAGATGTCTGGCTGGCATGAACAAATAGCTATCATCATAGAAACCCTGATACTGCTGCGTTTTCTATTATGCTTTAAGGGTTAAACAAAAGCTTTCCAACTCCCCAGAGGATCTGTAATTAACTTTAAAGTTCATACAACTTTGCTTCCGGGTGAAAAAAGGGACAATTAATTATAAATAATTTATTGCTTCTCTGTTCCATTCAAAAAATTTTACAAACAATATCCTGAATTATTTCTATATTATAAATCCGGTTTCAAACATCTAACAGTAAAGAGCTGCTCTGTCAAGGCTGACAGCAAAAACGGAGGGAAAAGTTAAAAAATAAAGCAACGTTGGCGAAATGTTTGAAAACCAATCGCTACATTTCCTACCTTTGCTCTAGTTGAATAAAAAAGGAATGACAAATGATGTATTGATTTTATAGATTTATTCGATAAGGTTAAGAATTCCTATATCTTGAGTATGTTAATGAGTCTGAATGGAATGAGAATAACTGAAGAATTACAGTCGAGCGCAGAAAACTCCAGCACGCTTGTGTCGAATTCACTTAAATTTATGTCGAAGGCCGTTGTCAGCCTAATGAAATCCCTTTATTTTCTTCGCATTATTAACCACGAATTTCTCAAACTCTCAGCACGCATTTATTGAACGATTTTATCATCCTCTACAGGATCTGAAAGCGGCAGAATGTCTGAATAGGCTCATTTTTTTGCTGGCTCCAGATTGTTGGTGATAAGGAAACGGCATACGGTGAGAGTAGGCAGTGTATAATGAAGGTCTCTATTCGGGCTTCATTGTAGATGAAGCACTGTGAGGAGGTGGTATGGCATTTGAGCAGGATGGTGGACTAGGTGACACAAGCTATCTGGTGTATTGAAAAGAACAGCCATATCCTGCATCCGGCGATGCACCCTCAGCGACCTGGCAAGGTGGATTGTCCGAAAAACAGTGGGTGAAGTCATGCAGATGAACTGAGTGGAGCTAACTCCTGTCACACTGTTAAGATCGAACCATATAAGTATCGTCATGTCCCATCCGCAGCCCTCTGCTCCTTCGTGAGAAAAAGGCAATCACGAAATTCTCGAATTACGAAAATTTCGAACACATATTTCGATCCCCAAGAAATTCAAATTTTTCTTACTCGCGTGTTTATCCTAGACATGTTTACAATGAGGATTGAAGGATAACGGTTTTTGTTTCGGGAATATACAATAGGTAAAGCGGTTTGAATGTACAATGATAAGGACGAAGTAATCATGAGGGAGATCTTTTCACCAACCCTATTACTTCCCTTTGCCAGGCAAGAGATGTTGATCAAGCAATGTAAAGAGGAAAAAATCCATTTACTTCATGTCATTCCAAAGACTGATCACTGAAACATCGGAAAAAATATTATCACAGTAAGACGGAAACATTCTCTTGACATCATAATTTTAAGGGGAATATTTCATGGTAAATGTTTCAAACAAATGGCGCAAAGGTCTTTTTATTTATTTATTTATTTTTTTTTCTTTTTTGTTCTCTTTACACTGCTTGTTCAATCTTTTGTCTGGTAAGGGAAGTAATAGGACTGAGCACAATGATCTCCCATTACCTAATTATGGGAGAAACTGATGCTTTACGCAACTCTAAAGATTGCCATAGGGATCTTTTTTAATTCTTTCTTGTCTCTTGTCTATAAATGCTTCCTAACCAACATTCTAGCCCGCGGTAAACTCCACTTGTAAGAGATATCAGATCATTTTAATCACTTACAGTCACCAGAGAAATTTAAGACTTACGTGTCTAAAACTGTGTAGGGGAGACAATTTAGAATTCAATGACGCAAATGGGAGCAGAGTTACGTCGCTTAGAAATGATTATCATAACAATAATAGCAAAAGAATGCAGCGAAAACCAAAGTGGAAGAAATTTGAGAATCTCCAGAGTTTTCTTGCTCGGAATTCCAGTGTATGAGATTGCAGCACTATGAGTCTGTTGCGTGTTCTTTTTCAATTATTCAGAAAATGTCTTGAGGTCGTAGTAAGTTCTTGAAATTCTGTGCTAGTTTATAGATCGCTGTGTTTGTAAATCGTAAATAACGGACAAGCCGTGGCCGACGGGCTAGGTGGTTCGCTTTCGATGATAGTGTGAAAGGTTTCTGGTTTGAAACCTAACGGAGAATGGGAAGGTTACACATTGAATGAAGAGTGGGCACAGACGCTTCTGTTTGGGCAGAATTTCCAAAATCCAAATTTTCTTCCTAAAACAATTCTTTGGCTAAACTGGACATGCATTTGAAGACGAAATAATCCTTCTTTCTCAGGATTGACAGGTTACTCACATAATAAAAATGATGTTACTTAAAAATAATAATAATAAGAAAGGCACATTAGGGACAAAATAGACCCCCCCCCCCCCTCTTATCCAAATCGCTAAAAGTGCTGAATTACTGGATCTGAAAAGTAAATGATACATAATTTCCATTTATCTTTCTTTGAAACATTTTTGTAGGGGTAAATTTCAAAACAAGAGACCCATATTAAACGAGCTCACAAAGGAAACTGACTGAACTGAATTTGAAATAAATAATGCTTACTTTATTGGTCCTCAATTTATTTCTATCTTTTCACAACAGTGATACTAAATTGCCCTGGCAGAGTCTTCATATTGCTATAATTTATGATGTTGCATCCTCATTATGTTGTGAATCATCGAGCATTCTCCAGTCACAGTCATGGAGTAATCACACAGATACTCACAGCATACCAGTTCACTTGATTGATTGCACTGAACGATTCGGACTCAGTGGTACAGAAACATATAATGCATAGAGCCAGAAACATCATCACAGACAGTACATACAGCAATACTACAGCATTTCAAGACATAGAGAAGGACATGGACATGACATATGATAAGACATTATCTTTCAGAGGCCCTGCATTGGTATCACGATAATCATTATTATCGACCAATTTCTCAAAGGGAAACAGCTTTTGGCCAAGGGAGAGAAGTAAGTCCCATAACATGTGGAAACATTAAAATAGATTTGTTTCGACCAAACGAACGGCTGGAAATCCCACGTCTAATGTTAGTGAGAGGGTACAGATACCGCAAACTATTCACTACTATTGACACAGAAAAACAGTAACAAACATCAGTGAGTATTCTACTTAAAGCAACAAACATAAGTGAGTATTTATTTTAATCACGGGGGTACAAACACTTCGCCGGGGATTTCCAGGTTTTTGCTTAGTCGAATATGAACTATCAAATAGTTCATATCTTTACCGATGTTGATACAAAGGCTCAGTACAGACCAGATAACTCTGTTGTACTCAGATCATTCCAGGCAGTGATACCAACATTGTATTATTTACTGGTAATAAAACATGGTAAGTCACAAACATCACCATTGTGTAATACCAGATATCAACATGACAACAATCCCAGGACATGGGCAGGTACATCATATGTGATAAATAATTCTATTTTAGAGAACTTACGTAGGTAATGAACATAAATCTATCACAAGAATCCCAGTATTATTTACCTGGCCAAGGGCATCAACAATTGCGTGTTTGAAAGGGAATAACAATGTAGGTCCCATAATAGTCGACAACAGCCCGGAATGGGGACCGTTTTTCACCGGCCTTGTTATCCTCTCTTATGCCAGACACAAGGGTATTGGATAAGCAACGAAGAGTGAAAATAAATGTCTTTTACATTCTTTGTTTGAAATGTACATCGTAACAAAAAAGAAAGAAGAACAAAACAAAACAAAAACAAAACAAACAGAAAACAAACAAACAAAAACAAAGAAATTCATATAAGCACACTGCTTTCTTCATATAGTAGTGATTTTGGCAAATAAAAAAAAAAGTATGATCAGTTTTTTTAAAAATAACGAAAAGGAGAAAAGGGAGTTCACCCCCCCCCCCCCATCCCCCATCTAATACCACCCACAAACACACAAAAACACAAACAAACAAGCAAATGAACGGAAGAAAAAATCAACACATACAAATTCACACAAACAAACAGAAAAGGCAGACAGACCAACGAACAAACAGACATACGCATCAACAAACAAATTCATATACAAACAAGTTTAAAATGTGATGATGATAGGGTGGAGGTTGAACGGATGGATGGAGGAATGGATCGATGGATAAATTGATGGATGTATAAATGGACGGATGAATGGACGGACGGATGGATGGATGGACAGATGATGGACGGACGGATGGTTGGATGGGCGGATGGATGGATGGATGGATGGATGGATGGATAGATAGATGGATAGATGGATGGGTAGGTGGGTGGAGGGATGGACGGATGGATGGATGAAAAAAAAAGGGAGGGAAATCATCTGGCATAGCCCTCGTCCAGGTATTTATCTCTCGGTATTCATAGCCACAGGGATTATTTTCCTGTTAACAGTTCACACCTTTGGCCTTGAACCGGCCCCGTAAAGCTGAGTTAACACCAGTTTATTTCAAGAGAGTTACACAGATGGGTAAAGTTACTTTGATCTACTGCTTGAAATGGGGAATGCAACAGCTGGGATGCTTAACAAAATTTGAATAAGACATGAAATAAGCGTCGTTTTTGTTTCATTTCATTTTATTTATTCACTAGTTTTTATTTTATTTTTTACCACCAAATGTGAATTTGGATTTCTTTGATTTACGCAGCCTTGACCTCACCGGAGAATGCGGGATTTATAGGTAGGTTCTTTGTTACCACCTGCAGGCGGTGAAAACTCACCATGGGTGGGATGTCTCCCATGGAGTGCCATTTTAAGTGTTACAGGTATGACATCTTTTCTCTCTCTCCTTGCTCTTGTCTTCTGTCCAGTTCTCTTTTCCTCTTTTCTTCTTGACGTGTAGACGTATCTTACCATTTTTTGACACAATATAGCCGTGATCGTGTTGTGGTGTCATTCAACTTCATCACAAACAAACAAACAAACAAACAAACAAACAAACAAACAAACAAACAAATAAACAAACAAACAAATAAACAAACAAACAAACAAAACAAACAAACAAAAATGCAAACCAGGGAATACATGCAAAATCTTTGATAGTTTTGATCATTACAGTGTAATTCCTTTGAAGAGAGACTTTCATTGTAATACTCGGATTTGAAAATTTCGAGTTAATTTTTCAAATTCTGATAGTTATCAGTCTCACTGTCAATGGGCTAGAAAATTAAAATAAGTTTTTAAAATTTCACAGCCGTGCATAATAGATAGATAGATAGATAGATAAATAGATAGATAGATAGATAGATAGATAGATAGATAGATAGATAGATAGATAGA
>JBCAUA010093435.1:0-10443 GCA_038406235.1 Peronia verruculata
TAAGCTATCACATGATACCAAAAACTCCATATGGTGAAAAATTGACATACGTCTCATTTTGACTGGTTGCGAGACATGTGTCATATTGTAGGTATATTTTTTTGACTGCTTACAGAAATTATTATTCTTTATCTTCATGTGTTGATACCTTTCAACTGCAAAGTTACCAACAGTCATTTTCAGTGATAAAAATCTGTAAAAGATGCATGTGAGTGAAATACTTGGGTCAGTCCATCTCTGACAGTTAAGGTTTTTCACAAGGATTACCAAACTACTTTGTTATTTGTCACGACCTCACAGTTTTCTGTTAGTCATAACAATAAACCACTATATATGGTGCATTTCTACAGCGAGAGTTCCTGCTATGTTTCAGGGTATAATAGATTCATCTAAGTTATATAAATAAAATCAATAAAATACATGTATGCAACTTTGCTCAGGTGGCTCACACTAATATGAGATTCATCTTGCCTTTTTTTTTTTTTTTTCCGAGGCTACTATCATTTAATATATACCTTGATTTGTTTAAAAAGTTCTTCAAAGTGAAACAATTAAAATCTTGATACCGAGTGAATTGAAGTGAGTGATTTTTCATTTCTTGTTCAGTCAAGATCCATAATCTACTATAGATTCAGAAGAATTGTACCAGATTCAATCCTGATGCAGCTGTAATGTTTGCTGATTTTCAGATGAACAGTGATAGACTGCAAGAACTGGAAGCTTCTGTGGCCAATCTGAGGAAACTGCTGACTAGTCGTGAGGCTGAAGTCCACTCTTTGAACACTCAGATGGATGATCTAAAGGACATCAACCGAGCCTTGAAGGACGAGTTGGATCACAGAGGGAGAAGGCATACACCTGTGTCCAGCATGCAAGATTCTCTCGAGGTAGCAAGCAAGACATAGTGGCAGAATAAAAATGCCATGTCATACAGCCGGCTGAAATAAGTCTAATGTCAAACCATTACATTATTGGTGTCAGTGGGGAAAAATGTGGATATTTATTGGTCTGGAGAAAACAAAAATTTGAGATGCAAGATGATGAAATAAGGCTCTCATCAAATTTTGGCACAGGGAGTTATTTGTATCACTGTGAAAATTATTCATTTCCCTTTCTGTGTGAAAAAAAGTTTTGTTCTCCCTTTATTAGAAGTGGAGATATTGACAATTAAAGATGATGGGCTTAACCTGTTGCAGCGGCTGACTTAAGTGAGAAATTGGCCCATAATTTTTGTTAATCCTTATTAATCCTTGTTAGACTTTGCCACTAAATTACAATCTTCGGGCTTTTTCTCAATCCATTTCAACATAATTAATTATAAAATGTATTTTTAGATTGATATTGAAGGGTTCTAAGAAGAAAAAAAAAATATGTCAAGAATTTATGTACTGCTGAAAAACACATTATTTCTCCAGTAGCCTCATTCTGACCAGCACTTGATTTTCTTGTGTAACGTCATATTTAGTTATGAGTCTTTGTGTCAACCTATCCAATTCAAAGTTAACCTCGGCCCTGTGACCTCATAGTCAGTAAAACTCATTGTATAGGGTATATATTTAGTGTTTATTAGTAATCGCAGCTATAAAGTTTGAATTCACTTCAAACCAGACTATATGACAGCAAAAAGAATTTGTATGAGTCAATTTATGGCAGTACTGTTGAGATGTAATCAGAATTTATATTATTTGGTTGTATCCAAAGAGACATTTTTTGCATCAATCACTGCTGCCTTTGCCCAAAACTCCAGTTTTTAATGTGTACATATGGAAAACAGCTCATGGTTATTTCCCTCTTTTGTTTTTTTCAGTTTAAGCAACTCCAGTCAGAGAAAGAGATTCTGGCCAGTGAAGTTGTGACCCTGAGAGAGGAAATACAGAGACTGGCCAGTGGAAGCAAGGATCGGCCTCCCAGTGGAGGACGCAGCTCAGCAAGTTCAGGAATCAGTGACTATAGTCCTAATAATCCAGTCGTGCTCCAGAGGAAAATAGGTTTATGACTTTTGTAATCTGTTTCATAATGTACCAACTGTTTCTTGCATTTGTATACAGTGCTTTAGAGAAATAGATTAGAGGTAAAAAAATTTCATTTCTTGGTGAAATTCATATCATTAAAAATTTGTATCTATTCTGTATCTTTATACATTTTTTCTTTGTTGTTGTTGCTTTTCATCTGGCAGGGGAAATTGCTGGTTGTATGAGAAGCTTTGAATTTCTTAGAAATCTTCAAAGTCACTTCTGCTAAACAAAACTGCACAAAGGTTCAGTCTGAATTGAAAATTGTTGACCAATCGACATAATTATGTCTCATTAAAGGAACATATTTTTGTTGTTGATTGGCTCCTTTACTATTGATGGTTTATTTCATTCATGCAAATAAAAAGAAAACCTGTCTAGAAACAAGCATCTGGAACTGGTTTTAGGTATAGCTGGTGACATATTTAGGCAGAGGTAGGGCATAAGGTCAGGGGGAAGCATTGATTAGGACACATCATTTCATGCCAGTTATAACAGAGTGATCATCATGATACCTTTTTCTTCTCAAAACATTTATCATGATAATTCTATTAATGTGCCTTATATTTCATATCATCTTGGTGATGCAGCCAGCTTGGCACAGACTAAGCATTGTTCTTAAAGCATTTACTGGGCACTCATTGTAAGCTGACGACTGCAACGATAATTCACATATTTTCTTTGAGATCTTTTAAGATGGATGAGGTCCTCAGGCCAGAGGTGTTGAAGTACACAAAAGTTATTTTTCCATATCTTGTCCTTTCATTCTTTGCTCATATTTTTCAGTATGAGACAAGAATTTTCTTAATCTTAATGGTAGCTTCTTATTCATTCATGTCATTCATTCATGACAAACATAGAGTAATCTGCACATGAGATATAGTTTTGGAAGGAGTTAAGAAATTTGTTGTATTATTTTGAACTTACAAAGATACTCTCAATATACAGAATCATTTATCGGTATGAGCATAAAAAAAAGTGTTCATGATATTACTGTGTTCATGTCTTATAATTGTTCATCTTTTCCTTGAATCCTGTCTTCTTTTTCATGTACTGTTTGTGGTTGAAAAGTGGATCTGGAAGCTCACATCCGAGATCTTCACGAAGTTACTGAGTCCACCAATGTGAATTTGCTTAGAACTGAAGAGAAGCTTAAACAGCTGCAAGAGGAGAATAGACAACTGAGGTCTCGTGCTCTAAGTTTAAATGACCTACAGGTAAGAAAGAATATTATGTCATACTAGCAGATATTTACAAATTTAAACAGAAACAATTAGTTATGGATAACCAGCAAGAAATCCGCAAGTTTTGAGATGAAAATACAATTCAAAGTAAGCACTGGTACAGTAATGTGCATGCCAGTGTTTATTATTATTATTTTTTTTTCATTTTTAATGAGCAGTACTTTGAGTACTATAATTTGTAGATCAAACCTTCTGATGAGTTTTATTATTTACAGGTTTATTCCTGTTTCCAAATAAAATAAAGGTAGTTCTAATTTAAATAGAAAACAATGACATTTATGCCCCTACAGTAACCTTCAAGTCTATAGAAGCACTGGATGCCTTGCAGTTAATTTACAGTCCAGATAAGAACAAACCCACCATTACTGTTCAGAATTTTCATCAGTCAAGATTGCATTTGTTTCCTCTCCAAGAATTATTAAAAAATCTAACTTCCAATACTAGGTCCAGTTCCTCTGCTACTGGTATACCAAGAATGCTTTCTTCTTTTGCCTTGGAAACCCCAAGAACTTCCAAAGAAAATTTTTCTTTTCTTAGTCTGACAGCGATTCACATGACATACGAGTTGAAGTCCGAACCATGAAAGAGGAAATCCGTAGCCTGAAAGAGAGAAACTTTCAACTGACAGAAGAGAACATGAGACTGCAGGAGGGTCCGAGAACTGGCCTCAAAGACACTGGCAGCTATGCTCCCATAAGTGGACCAAGACTTAGCAGCAGCCTGAGATCAGGTATGAAAAAAGAAGCCACCAGACATTTAGTATCCAGGAAACAAAATCTACATAATTTGTCTGAAAATATTATGATGGAAATAAAAAGCAAATACATAGAATAACATTTTTCTTTTTAATTTCCACATGGGCTGATAATATGTAATTTCACAGCTCTGTTCATTTTAATGAAACATTTAATTTTTCATTCTGTCTCAGATTATAAGTCTACTGAAGTCATCAATCATAAAATGTGAACGCATATTTTTTTCTTGCTTCATATTTTGCCTCTTGTTTTACTGGGAGACATTTACTTAGAAAGTGACACAAGTAAATGTTCTTTATTTTTCATTTAGATGATGGAATTGTAAGACATTCATCCACCTACAACAGCACAAGTGCATCCTACAGGCGGGACTTTGTTCCCTCTAGCAATGGGCACACTTATCCAGCTGAGCGTCCAGCCTCATCAGCCTCAGCAAACACACCAAAGAGACCCAGTCATGAAGATTTTGCCCCTAGAGACCCGAGAAACTCAAATCGGAGTCGAAGTTATGATTATGAACAAAGGACTCAGGAAAACACCTCAAGGTTGCTGCAACAGAGAAATAATATTGAATCATCACGGATACGCTTCAACCCCAAAGAACCATCCACAAGCCCAAGAGCTCTTGACTCTGCAAGATCAGATCTACACTATACAGACAGATCTAGACCAGACGGAGAAGTGTCAGAAAAACTTCACGGTGACAAATATCCAAGAACATTACCCAAATATGAGAAGAAATCATATGATGAAGTTGCAAGAGACAGAGGTTCGACTATGTACATTGAAAAGTATTCAAACTATAAACCTCTCAAGCCTCAAGATTCCAGTGAAGTGCGGCCTAGGGACAGGTATGATTCCGAGGGCAGAGACGGCAAATACAGATATGCAAGTGATGGACTTCGAGATGGGGAATCAAGAATTCCGTCTTCTGGAAAATCTCATCCCTCTGGTGGTGGTACCATCAGCTCAAAAGGTTTGTTTACCTGTCTCTTTTATATTTGGCCTGGCCTGTTACAATGTGGAATTAAAAGCTTTGTTCAGTATATGTTGTGCATGATTTCTCTTCATAATGAATTCACTCACAAATCTGCTTCAAGTTAACATATTAACTCTCTCTCAAATCAGAAACTTTCAGCCAGACTTTGTTTTCTTAATGAAATTATATTTAGTTGTCCTTCAGAAAAAATATAATGCTTTAAAGTAGATAGGGAAAGAATATGGGGCAAAAATCAAAATACAAGTATCATAGTCAAAAGTATAGATGTAGACTTTCTAGTACAGAATCTTATAATTTCATTTTCTCTTTCTCCATGATAGCTGGAAGTTTCACTTTCTCTTTCAACTATTGGGCCTAGTTCAGTACTGAACAAAGCAAGATAAAATAGGCATTAATATCAGAGTAGGGAACATTTTGACCTTGAAAATAGACAAACGACAAACAAGATCAACTACCAATGAATACACATAGCTTTCCAGCAGAGGCGTTGATATTTGAAGCAATTACTGTCCAGTATCGTACATACTTCTTGGCCTAACATTCTGGCACATTACACATCTCTATATTATAACTTTAATTAGATATTCTTACCTGCCAATGTTTGACTTTTATAGGCTCTTATGTCTTTGAGCAATATAATTTTTTGGATTTCCACTCTTTTCTGCCATACCAGCCTGCACTATTGATTTAGATGACCTAAAATGTTCCCTATAAATTGTCAAGTAGTTAACAATAACAAACTTTATCTCTTTATTCTAGGTCTTCAAAAACAGTGTCAGACATATTATATTTATCATACTCTATAAACTGTATGTGATGCCTCTGTTGAAGTCTCACATAGGTACTATATGATAAAAGTATAAAATAAAAATAAGTCCATGATTCATCCACCCATTCACTTAAGCTGTTCACTGCAATTCATAGATCCTGCATTTCTAATAGCAATGTGCAGATATTAACAAATCTAATCTTTGCTAAGTTAATCACATATCACCTTCTTGACACAAGACCTCATTCATAATAATGTATCATTCTTCATTTGCTCACTCATTTTGATGTTTTTTTTAGCTTGTGTTTTTCTTGGAGGTGTAAAATCTTATTTGCTGCCCTGCAGTTTTACCACTCACAACTAATTGTTTTTTTCTGTCTGTTTTTAGACATTTTCTTCAGCTTGCAGCAAAAACGAGCCAACCAATGGCTACAACAAGGTAGTTCATAGTTTGCTTTCTGTACATGTATACCATTCTTGTGATATATCTGTGTTTGTACTCAATTTTTTGTGGAGCACTCAGCCCTTAAATGTCTTGCCTAAACACATCATTACTCTTTTACAATGCATTACTTAACGAAAGTAACAGTGCACAGCTGTACAATATAACTTTGTTTGCCAACTATTTTAAAGCATTTTCACTGTTATATGTATTGGACATCAAGTATACATTGCAAAATGTAACTGATATTTTAATGGAGGAATGTCCTATATAATTGAGCTATCAACCTATTATAAGCATTATCGCTGTCTTATACATGTACTGAATTTCATCAATACATTCCTCCCCAATTCCATTCCAATGAAACAGAGTATGTTGTTACATGTATATGGTTTCCTTCTTGCAAAGCATTTTTGCACCTCTCTTTGAGATATCTATGGTCATTATTTTTTGTTTTAGTTAATTCCATGTTCAGTAACTCACAATTACTTGGCCCGACCTTCAATTCACTTGCCGTGGGTGCAAGACATATAGGTTAAAGAGTAACCTTCCCCCCCTCCCTCTCCCCCAACCCCTCACAGCCACTCCTTTAATGTTGTTATTTTGTTCTAGAAACTGTTCCTTGATCTGGCCTTATTATGTTTGTGCTATCCACATGAATTGTAAACTCTTAAAAACAATTCTAGAAGTCAACTGAAAAACTAAAACTTCTCCACTTGAATTTCTTTCATATTTGCCCCCACTTGTGTTAATCACTATATCACAGATAAATTCTGTTTCTCTGCCCATAAAGTCTTCAGTTTAACTTATAGTATCACATTGTATGAGCCATGACATGTATAAAACTGAGTGATATTATTCTACCATCTAATCTAACTGATGAGATCTTCACCAGCCATGATCATGTCAGTAACCTATTCACACGTGTATGTTGCTATTACAAAATACCACCATTAACTCTTACTGAATAGTGAAGAAAAAAGGGTTCAATGTTTAGTTTGTTTTTTGTATTATTAAAAAAATGAAAATGTTTTCTCAAGGAGAACAACCTGCAAGTTTTTGCTATACTCAACATGAGACAATTTCAGTAGCGGAGAAAAAAAAAATTAAGAAAGAGGAAAAAATATCTTTTTATTTTCTTGATACAACATAACCAGCTGGCTATGGATATGCTTTTCCAGTGAAAGAATCAAAGCTTGTGTGGATGGATTTTGGGTGGGACAGTGCTTCTGAATCCCTGCAAACTTGCACCAGTTTCTTCTGTCATCATGATCACCAAATTGCCAAGAGTTTTACCAGTCATTTCATGCAAAATTACTCTGAAAAAAAACTTAAAACTGATAATAAACAAAACCTGGGTTATAAAGAAACAGTCTATCTCGCATCGCTATCTTTCAGTCCCTCCTGAAATGGATATTGTTATTTGTCAGCATCATGAATTAAGAAATAAAAATGCTAAGCTTCAGTTTTCAACTTTGTGAAAGTTCATGACAAGACCATATAATGTCAGGTCTCCACAGATTTTAGGAATAGAGAATACCATTTTCTCATTGCAACCATATGCGACGCAACACGATGAAATCAGTCAAACTGAGGCGACGAAGGAAATTATGTGTTTTTCAACAGTGAATGAATTTTTAACGCATTTTTTTTATTACTTCACAAAACCCTTTTAATATCAATCTAAAAATGCATCTTAGAGTTAAAGTTGATGAAATATATTGTGTAAAAGCCCAAATATTGTAATTTAGGGGTATGGCTTAATAAGATTTATTAGGGACAAGTGATCGGCCATTTTCTCACTAAATTCAGCTGCAGCAAAAGGTCTCCACCATCGTCTGTAATTGCCAATATCTCGACTTCTACCTAAGGTAGAACAAAAATTTCTTCACACACAAAAAGGGAAACGAATATTTTCACAGTAATACCAATAACTCTTTATGCTCAAAATTTGACAAGAGCCTGATTTGATCATATCCTGTCCCATGACTTACACGTACACCCACACAAAACTTGGCATGGAATAAGAAATTATGTAACCACATTTTCAGGAAAGAGAAAGATTCCGCTGGCCATCTTCTAATTAAAATTTGCAATCTTGTAGGAATTTTTGTGCTCTACGGTAGTTCTTAGAGGATGTGGCACAGGAAAATTTGTTTTGGGATTCCACAATAGTAGGCCTATAGCACTAATAAACACAAACAATATAATTTGTTTGACATAAGAGAATTAATTTTGAGATTACACAAGAGAATAGTAATGATAAAAACAAATAGATTTTTTTTTTTTTTTTAAGTTTATGGAAAATTAAAATAAGTAAATTGAGGTAGTGATGTACTCTTCCTTTAACGAAAATCACACCTATGTGAAGGATCCTTTCTTATCCAGGCTTACAAGGTTGTGTTTGCTTTGGTTAGTAAAGCTTAGCATAATCATATAGCCTATCATTTTCTTGTATAGCCTGCCTATGTTTATCACATTAGTCCTCTGTATGGGGTGTTGTGCCTGAAGTGTGCGCGTAGTTGTTGACATACTAGCTTTCTGTTCAAAGATACC
Source organism: Peronia verruculata (assembly GCA_038406235.1). Lineage (NCBI taxonomy): Eukaryota > Metazoa > Mollusca > Gastropoda > Systellommatophora > Onchidiidae > Peronia > Peronia verruculata. The sequence goes on from JBCAUA010093435.1 coordinate 8,779, forward strand.
CAGTCTCTCTTTCAGTCATTGGCATTCAATGTTTTCATTTCTTCTCTCTCTCTCTCTCTCTCACTCTCTCTCTCTCTCTCTCTCTCTCTCTCTCTCTCTCTCTCTCTCTCTCTCTCTCTCTCTCTCTCTCTCTCTCTCTCGCTCTCTCTCTCTCTCTCTCTCTCTCTCTCTCTCTCTCTCTCTCTCTCTCTCTCTCTCTCTCTCTCTCGTTACACGGAACGCCTAAACAAGTGAGAAACAGAAATCCTTGTGCTAATGAAGTACACCACAGAGCGGAGGACATCCAACACAGCAAATGATACAAAAACAAAGAAATAAACAAACATATTGAACCAAAGGTAAGATAATAAACATCAGGAATGTAGAAGACAAGGAGACCTGAGGATAAAACCTGGCGTTTTTCAGACACAAAACTAAATGGTAAATATGTGTAGATTGGCGTGACAGGAAGATAAGGAGGGAAAGGAGTGAGGTAAAAGAGACGGAAGTAGAAGAAGGGAAGGGGAAAACCCCGAAAACTGATGAGCTGAGATATGCAAGCAGACCAAGAGACATAGTTATTTAGAGTCACCATATTTTGGACATCTGCATGTCGGACAAGCAGCCAGAGAGACAGACATACGTGTACATATAGAAGATGCTAGGAGAGAGAACGGGCAAGTAGAAGTCAGAGAGACACATGGAAATAAATACATATAACGCACAGATAAAAAGATAAACAGTGTAAAAGAATGAATAAACCTACGAAAATCAGAGAGACACATAAAGATAAACAGGCATTCACTTCGACATACAGACAGACGGCCTGCCTGAATTTTCCAGCTTACAGTAAGACCCAGCGTACTGAATATAGTGCGAGCAAAATGTTTGAATCAGAAAAGAACACACATCAATCAATACATCAAGGATCATCCAGCCGTATCATGGTGTTCAATGCCGCATAAAGATAATAAATAAGAGAAAGCGAGTGAACAACCTACTGAAAGAAGGAAAGAAAGAAGAAAGAAAAAAGAAAGAAATAACAAACGAAAGAAGCAAAAAGAATACAATAGGAAGAAAGCTGGCGAGAACGAGCAAAAGGAAGAGGGAAGAATGTAAAAGAGAAAGAAAATATAACTAACAGAACGAATGAAAGACAAAAAAATCAAAACGAATGATAAAAATGACAGAATGGAAGACCGAAGGAAAAGCCAAAAAGACAGAAAGTAATAAACAAATCTAAAAAGCTTTTATTGTCCCGGTATTTACAGTCGAGAAATCCACAGCTGTGTACTCACCGCCCTAAGCAATGCACACACCATCATTCATGGAAAGGCAACTTCCCACAGCTAGCATCAATCCCAAACTCAGTGTTTTGCTCAGTCAGTTTCAGTCAATCGAAAATTCAGTCAGCAGTCCAACATCTCATCGATCCCTACTGTGCAGAAATTTGGAGCTACGAAGCGATGACAGGCAACACGTTGTTTTTTATTTCCAGTGCAAGGGTGACTGTTCTTATTTACTGTTGCTGTTGTTGTTAATGTTATTGAGCTTGTTGTTGTTGTTGTTGTTGTTGTTGTTGTTGTTGCTGTTGTTGCTGTTGCTGTTGTGTTGCTGTTGCTGTTGTTGTTGTTGTTGTTGTTGTTGTTGTTGTTGTTGTTGTTGTTGTTGTTGTTGTTGTTGTTG
>JBCAUA010093446.1:0-10443 GCA_038406235.1 Peronia verruculata
CAAAATATGGCAAAAGAGGTATTATTAGTCTAATTATAATTGGCCAGAGTGTGTAATTTTTGGTTATTTCTTGTAATAAGGAAGTTAATTAAAAGGACAGATTTTTTAGTAAATAGAAGGCAAACATGTTTTTCTCTTATATGGCTGTACCATATACAATTCTCCTCTGAGCAGACTGTTGCGAGGAGAGACTGAACGGTTTTGTCCTGACCAGCTATAACTCTGACCAGGGCGTAGATCCGACCTTCAGATATACAGACAACGAAACGGACCCTCAGTCCATTTACACTGTCATCTCGGTGTCAGAGAAAATACACGTCTCATCTGTTCAGGTAGAGGCTGTACATGTGGATACGATCGGACAGACCATGCTCACTCTGTGTGAAGTGGAACTCTATGGAGGTGAGACTACTATTTATCTATATAACAATGGTGGGAGTATTCGAGAAATTAAAACATATAATAATTATAACCAACCCTGCTCTAAGTCGTGAACATGTACATGCAAACTGAAATCTATTGAAGATTTACGGCATTACCAGGCAGTTTAACCTGGTTTTGATGCTGTCGAAATTTAAGAGAAACCATTTTATTGACAATGGGCAAAAGAAAAACACGAATCTGAGATGATGTCGTGATTGTCGTGACGTTAACTGGTATTTCGCGGTTGATCATATGACCAAGGGAACATGGCTCACACAATGATTTGTTTATGTATTGCGTTGATATCATGCCTGTATGATGCTCACCAGTGAGTCAGCGAGAATTCCATGCAAGAGTATCTACATAGATCAATTGGTGAGCAGCAATCACGCTGATATGTGACCGACCTCAAAAAACCTCATTGCAATGACAAAAGGTACGTTCAGTTTCAAGCACAGTGACATTGTGACAAAATTGATATATAGGTAGTCAGAACAAGAGCCAGATTATTTCTTATTGCTCTAAACGTTCAATCTTTTTTTTTTTTTTTTTGTAAACTGAAACGAGATCTCTGAATTTGGAGATCTTGGCAGATATTTAAACCAAGAGTTTCTGTTTCTGCCGTATATATAGTTCACTGCGCATTTTTTGGCATGTGAGCTTTTAAAGGTACATGTCGTGTATAGATCTGTAAGTTTACATCATCAGTCTGACTTTACCTGAAGTTAAAAACTACATAAAACCAAAGCGTTTCGAAATAAGGTATGCACCTTTGGTTAGCTTTCTTGTTTTGAGTTGGTATGGCTTAAAGTTGTAAATAACAATCTTCAAGAAGATCTCCCACCAAGGCCGTAGGGTCTCTTCTAGTATTAAAGTTACTTGATGAGATACGAAAAAAACTTCCTCTTGTTATATTATTATTATTATTATTAGGGGTAGCAGCAAAGAGTAGAATAATTGTCATTATTATCATGATTATAATTATTGGGCCTGAACAAAAGATTAAGAATTGCTCCTGTACAAAATAGATTAAATGTTTCATAAGAATGATTTTCACTAAGTAATGTTATTTTTCACTGGTTTGGGTTTTTTTTTTTTTTAATTGCATGATGAGAGTTCTCTTAATTTCAACAGTGAATGTCATAAGTTGAATACATGTATAAAGAAAATTTATATTAAAATGTACATCGTCCAGACTCGCATCCTTACACTGATAATGCAAAGAAACTGAGAGCTCACAAATATGTGTCTGAAGACAATTAAACATTTCCAGATTCAACATGTGAAGTAGGGAAGTACGGAAGAGATTGTGAGCACGACTGTAACTGTGCACTACAGGGAGAGGCCTGTTTTGTCAGCACTGGGGGCTGTCCATCTGGATGTGCTGCTGGATTCTATGGAGAACGTTGCCATAAAGGTGAGTAACCTATTAAAGGGGATAACTTTGATAAAACATTAAAAAAAAAAAAATTAATGTAGGTAACCTCTCAATACAAAGAAGACAGGGTTATCTTGGCTTTAATTGCTACCCAGTGAGGGCTAGAGGAATTTTTCTGGATAAAAGTTTGGAATCTGAGTAATTATGCTCGGACAGCGGTGTCTTCATCTAATCTTTTACTACCAAAGATTCCTGAAAGTATATACCTTACCTCCGATATATGTTCGTCTTTATCAGAGAGACCAGACATAGGACTTTTCTAGCCATGAAGCCAGGCGACCGTTAAGTCACTAAGTAAAATATGCAGGTTCTAATCTTCAAATCCTTCCTATTCTTTGATGGCAAGTTTCAAATTTCGAACCGGCCACGTCCAAGGTGTAAGAGGAAAACCCACACGGTCTATGGTGTAGAATCTTCTCGAGCGAAGAGCAGGCGCCTAATTACGTGGCCATGGCGACGCAGGGGGGAAATCTTCTACCCACATCAACATGATGAGGATAATGAGGCAAAAACTGATGGAATCATCATGGGATGGTATTTGATATTTCCCACTTAAAATTCAAAATGTTAGGGGCATCTTACAGCCTATAATTAATTCTGTGTCAGAGTTATGCCCATGCCATATTTAGCCTTAGAGGTACGAAGCAACGTTATTTAATTTAAAATTTGAGGTACCGGAAGACATTGGCATGAAGTAGGACACCATTACAGGTAAACATACCTAAATTGAAGAAAAAACATTTTTCTCTCAAAACAATCACTTTAAAAAAAAATCCATCTTTCAAACGAATCTTTAACTTATTAGTCATTAGTTATTTCATTTTTCTCTCAGACTGTCCGCCTACAAGATATGGAATTAACTGTCAAAAAGGTTGTAGCAGCAACTGTTGGAATCAGACATGTGACAGTGTTACTGGGAAATGTGTTCAGTGTGTGGCCGGTAAACTTGGAGATTACTGTGATATGGGTAAGTCTGGCTCGTTCTGATCGTTGTTTTCGAGATCATGTATTTATTAGGTATTGGTTTGTGTGGGTAACTGCGTATGTCCTGTCGTTTTTCAATCTATTGTGTCAATGTGAGTTCGCAAAACTTTGCTAGGTGGAAAGAGAAAATAATAAAACTCGCAAAACTTCAGAAAAGAAATAAATGGAAACAAAAACGTATTCATTTTCTAAAGTTTAAAAACCACAGTTACAATGCATTGTTTATCCACTTGACCTATTCATGCAGTATCTGATACTTAAGTGTATTGATCGTGCATGTAAAATAGATATAAATTGCATTGAGATGTTGACTATTAAGCCAATGATATCATTGTCCAAAAAATCATTCTGTCTATATGAGTAGCTAAATGTTTAGCTAAAAATGTTCTTTAGAGAGGCAGCATTTAAAATGGTTATTATGGAATTGGTGAACAATAGCAGTAGAGATTATACTTGTACTGCTTGTACTACTTCATATGTAAAAAGGAACATTTCAAGATACATTAAGTTTGACTGTTAAAAAAAAAAAAAAAAAGAAATATGCATTGCTGCTATAGACATTCCGTGTAAGAAACAGGGGAGGAGGGAGGCCGGTGGTGGGGCGGGTGGGGGAGGGAATTTATTTTCTTACTAATATAATATGAGGATATTCATGAAAATACCAACACGAGGTCCATATCAACACAGATCTCTCAGCGATACAAAACAATTGTTTCGTCCTCACTCAGCTGCCAGCTGGTGTCTGGATGTTAACACAAAAAGGTAGTCATATAGAGGTATTGTCAGCTACCTCCGACGTCAAAGGGAATGTACCAATGTGTAGCCTAAATGATTAAAGCCAGAGCATTCCCCTGAATTATCCCCTCTCCCGGCCATATTACCTGTAAAAAACCAATTATATAAACATCTAATGTTGGGTCCAGTGCTCTGGGCTTTGTGTTGTCAACAGGACGGCACTTTTTCTCCGCCTCAAGCACATCTTTACTGTGTTAAAAGTGGAGAAGTGTCTCCATTAGACTACGACCATGAACGTGGGCTCGTTAAAAATTATAAGCACTGTCCGTTAATAAAACGAGGGATTTTAAGTTCATATGTATAACTGAATTCAGTGTTGCTACGATATAAGATGTCTGTCACATATGTGTTTATCATTTAGTCATGCACACAAAAATTATCACATAGATTAATTAGAAGTAATTCTTGAGAAGAAAGTCTTTACTTTCACTCCAATGATGACAAGAGGTTTATCTGTCGATGGAAAGTTGCCAAAGTGACCATTTATTTATTTAGTCTAGATATAATACAACAAAGATTTATCGTTGGTCATGCCATACATAAATGTCAGTTATAATATCGCAGTTAAGTGACGGTAACAGTGTTTCAAACTGTCACAGAAATGAACCTTCAGATTGGCGCACCAAATCCAATTTTGTACTGAGTTCACTACAAAGTAATTTTGGGCAGTTTCAGCATTTTTTTAAAAACAGTACTACAGCAGGCCTTCAATCTCATTTGCCATTCTTTTCCGCCCTCTCCAGACTGTGCCGAAGGTATCTACGGTCAGAACTGTAGCAGTAACTGCAGTGAGCACTGTGCAGGTGGTTCTGTATGCGACGTAGAGAACGGATCATGTCTCAATGGATGCCAGCCTGGTTATACACAGTCTGTCTGTGATACAAGTAGGTCTTACGTCATGGTTACAGCTGATTTCTATATTTCCCCCTTTTCTTGTCTCTTTTTTTGTTTTGTTCATCAGCGACCCCCTCTCCACTATTGCATCCCCAATGTTATCTCCCATTCCCCTCTTTATCTTTCCCTATTCTCTCTCATTGTATTGCCTCTCCAGACACAGCCGTTATCGGACTGCAAGATCTGACAGATCCACAACTCCCACAGGCTGGCACAGATTGTTAAAAGGACTGATATCGGATATGATGACATGGTATTCCTTGGTGATTTTGCCAAATTATGCTGACATGTTCAAAGGAAAAATAACGACAACAACATTATTTACCTTTTGAAAACTGGGGGGAAAATAAAAGAAACGATAAACCTCAGTAAAAGTTTTCTTTAAAATAAAATCATAGAGACATCTTGTTTTGTTTCTTCTAATGTAGAGTGTCCCAACAAAACGTATGGACTTGCATGCAGTCTGACCTGTAGTGACAGATGCATAGTGAATGAGACAATAGAACCAGCTGTGTGTGACCATGTCACAGGGCTATGCCTTCTGGGATGTGTCAACGATGAATGTTCATCACCAGAAGGTAATGATTAAAAGTAATCAATACAGCAGACAAGCTGGTGAGAACAAATAATGCATTTGAAGACCCCAGTGGAAAAACTAGATAAGTCACATTTTATGCAAAGGGAGAAAAACAGGAAATAAAGTTTATAAGTTTATAGCTTTCACTAAATACCCCTTTAAAAACTTTCTTTTTAGCGAAAGCTTGCCAGTTTTTTTCCGAATTATTGTTCTGGTTAACAAATCGTAGCGGTGCCCTGTAAAACGTTGGGACAATAACTCATTTTTCACAAAACTATGACTTGGTTTATCCACTGGAGTCTTCCTTTGTCATGTGAACGTTCCTTCTATTCCCCATCTTTTTTTGTTTTTTATTGTATCAGACACCTGCAAGAATAAGCCCTTTGTTATTAGAATCCTCCAGTACCTATCTGCTTGCTTCATGGGCAATTAATTAACAGAATAAATTGTTCCTTGTTACTCTCTGATACCACCCCTCCACCTGAAGCGCCAGTCTTTCTCATTCTGAACAATTTGTCACAAAAGTTGTCTGTGGTGTAATGGTATGGGTGATACTATTATATACCTAGCACATCACCGTCTGGAGCAAAGGAATAAAAATGTCTTGCCACAAGGCCCAATGTTAATCCACAAAACTTCATGATTTCAGAAACAATTTCATGTCTGGTTTTAAATGAAGCAATATCTAAGGCACTACTTAACTGTGGATTCTGACAATTTCATTCAGCTCTCGCTGACAGTGGTGGAGAGGACGACACCATTTTGATTGTTGGCGTGGTCGTAGCAGCTGCTGTTGTTCTGATAGTTGCTGCAGTCATTGTTGGTCTGATAATGATCAGGTAAACCTAAGCTTTTTCTCTACCATCATTTTATAGCCTGTCAGCATAAGCAAAAAAATACATTTTATACAGCAAGAAGATGGTAATAACATACACTAATTCATAATTTGACGATTATTGTGCACTGAAAGGGATCCACCAAACTTCAAAAGTAATTTGAAATTGCTTGATAAAAAGATACGATAAAGTCGAAGAAGAGAAAGAAAACTAGAGGATCCAACAAACGGGCAAGGTGTTTCGATGTTTAAACAGACAGACTGAAATAGAAAGACAGAAATACTGTCTGCCATGTGCTTGCTCATCTTTGTCTCAGGCCATCGCCCTCTCAATTTCAACCATAGACATAACAGTATAGAAGACCCCCTGAGAAGGCTGTACGTCTGGTCCAGCTTGATCAGAGCGTCTGAACTCTCTATGTAGGACACTAATAATACAGAATGGGGAGGTCATTTTTGATTAAAACTTTTCACTGTGAGTGACAGACAATAAATTAAGCTAATTCAACCTAAACGCCCTTTGAATATTTTTTTTGTTGTTATTAAATTGTGGAAAAATATATTTTAAAAAAAATGGTACTAGTAGGAAGGCTCTCTGAAGATTACCACTCATTAGACCTAGTGATAATCAATACGTCAGTCGAAAGCAGATAATTTAAAACAAAAGGGACAAAGAAGAAATACAAGAAATTCAGCTTCTTTGAGATGTAAATGTATGAGAAAACGAATGCAGTGCTCCTACAAAAATAAAGGATGAGAACAAGATGGACTTAGATAGAATTCAACATTAGCAAAAAAAATCCCAGTTACTTTTGGTGTTAGATATAGCAGATGTAAATGCTTTCTAACATAGTTATATAGCCTTTGACGCTATAAATATGCAAGGAGATGGCGAAGAACTCTAGATCGGTCGTAACAGGACATAGTGTTGTTTGGGGTGTTAGTTATTTGCTTTCATTTCATGCTCATTCTGTTGTAACATATCAGCCTGGAAAATATGCATCTGCTTTGGCTCTTCAGGCAGATTTGTTTTTTCTGTCTACCTTTGTCACCGTTCTTTTTTTTTAACATTTATAAATTAAATAATTTGACTTTCTTCTATTTCTTCCTTACCTCTTTTGTTCTAAATAATCCATGTTTTCATTTTTCCTTCCTTGACTCACTGATTACCATCAGATCTAATCTGTAGTAAATTTCAGAAGGCTTCCCTTTTTTGAATCACATGTTAGGATGCTTCTCCCTAGGCGCAATGCAACGCTGACCGCAATAGCAAAAAAGAGACCGTCCAGGTTTTAGTTATACTGTTATGTCTATGATTTCAAACAAAAAGGTGTAGGTGCATTGTACTTTGTTTTGTCAGAAGGAAAAAACACAAGCTACCGAGGACTGATGATCTCCCGGAGCCAAACATCACTGAAGATGATTTAACCGTCTCCGACATACAAGGCAAAAATGATGCAATAAAGAATGATGGAATGGTGAGATCAAAGGCCGAGAGTAATGTTGGTAAGTTCAAAATTATATGGCAGCGCATTCATGCCTCTTATGGTACTTTTATTCTGTGCTCATAGACACTTTAGAAGTCGTGAGAAACTTGGAAAACGTGCGAGTGATAGGAAAGTGAACAGAGCAAATTAATATCTCGACCACAAAAAAAAAAAAAAAAGAATTATCATGTTAACAAACACTCTCACTGATTATGTGTTTTCTGCAATTCTCTCTCCCTCTCTATACACTCCTCCTTTCTCTCTCTGTCTCTTTCTCTCTCTCACTCTCTCTGTCTCTCTCTATCTCTCTCTTTCTCGCTCTCCCTTTCTTTAGTTTTACTTTTTTTTTTCTGATGAGACAACAGAACATTTATTCTCTCCCCATTCCTACTTCCCTCTCACGCCAAGGTCCAATATTTATAATGCTTCTTGTATTAAAATTTGTAATATGTAGCTATGATTGTCAACAATAGTAATTGTGACAGAGGTACATATTATACTTTATACTCAGGTAAAGGAAGGAATAATTAAAGTGGAAAAAAGAACATTCAAATGTTTTCCATACAAATAAAAGAGTTGAGAAGTCATGGGAGCAAAGGCAAACATCGCATGTTAGAATTAGAGAAGGAATTCATATAGATTCATTCCCTGTTAGACCAAAAAAGTAAAGACAAAACAAACAAATGTGTTCGGGAAAGCTTATTGCAGTTTTCTTCACGTTCTTTTTTCACTAAATGGTGATTGCGAATGTTATATGTCTTTTTTCCCATAGAGACAGCAAATTCCCAGCCAGAGATGAAGCCGCCAGTGTCCACTACTGGAGCGTATTATAATCAGATAGGCAGCCAGCTTGCGATACCTATAGAGGAACTCCGTGCTTTCTTGTCGACTCATGACGTAGAGTTCTTCAAAAAGCAATTTGAGGTAACTTGGGTGCTACTGACACTCGATCTTAGACGTCAAGCAGTCTGTATTTCGACTAAAATAGGGTCTATAATTCGAGTTATCTCTCTCTCTCTCTCTACCTACCTTTCTCTATCTCTCTCTCTCTCTCTCTCCCTCTCATGTCTTTTTTTTTTCTAATAATAATTATGAAATTTCCAACAGGACAAGCACACGACCTAGCCCTATGTCATTTTTGTCTCACTGTCGCACAGACTTAGATGACTTGAAGTAGTCCAATATAATTTATTCCCATTGTCATACCACCATGTAAGTCGGAAAATCACAGCATTCTTATACAATATCTTAGGTTAAATCGACCAAACAGTAAGTGCATCAAATAATTAATTCGAGTGCTTTATATTAATTATGAATTCATACCAGTGCCATATATTTTACACCGACTATAATTGCAGTAACTTGTTACACAACTCTATAAATGACCACAAACTGTTTTAGATATGTCCCTGTGATTTTGATAACCCTTTACAGGAATACTTTCGATGTTATGTTACAATGTTATTTATTGCATGCTTTCCTTGTGTAAATGTTGTTTATTTATTTTTGCAGTTTATTCCCTTCGTTGTACTAGATTGCGCTATTTCTTGATTTCCTGTGCCATTGCAACAATAAAAAGTGTGGCATCAAAGAGGCAGTAATTATATTATTAAAATATTTTTGATCCAAAGATCTGTGGAATTTAGAAGAGCAACTGTAGCCATTCTGACTGTTCTGCTGCACATCTAATTGATTACTCGTTTATTGAAATCAAGAGGATTAGAAATGTGTACACACAGATTCCATCTGAAGTCAATCACAATACAATCCTTGACAGAGGCTCACTTATGACACGACACGTTCGTCAGTTGTCCAAAAGCATAAATTTGGGTTCAAATTAACAGGGTATCGGTTCAGGGAAGCACATAGCATATTCTTCTTGGTATTTAAAAAAAGCCAAAGAAAATGTGTTCACTATTTTGAGCATCGATAAATGGCCACAATGCAATAAAGCATGTTTCATCGGAGCTCTCTTGGTTTCTGGTGCCGTCAGGTCACTTTTATTTGATATTGCAGACGGTTACAATTCAGCAGGCATAGTCGCACGTACACTGTCTGGTATTCAATCTATTTGAAAGTTATACATACACTCTCTTAAATATACAATTATTGTAGGGGATTGCCAAGTATTAATACTATTATAATATCTCTCATATAGTCTAATAATACGTGTATATACAAATCTCTAGTGTTAGCCTAGAGACTGATGTTTGTGTTCTTTACTGTTTGTAACATAGCATTTCATCCTCCTGGAGCAGCAATTGTCTCTGCTCCAAACTTCCAATCGCATCACTACTATGTGTTCGAGTGTAGCTGTAAACTCGTTTTTTTTATCCTCAGAGTGTACCTGGTGACATTGACACGTACACAAAGGACGTTGGGCTGAGTGACGAGAACAAACATAAGAATAGATACAAGAACATCTGCGCATGTAAGTTCTAACTTGGTGTTACCGTTCCTGATTCATATCATGCTTTTAAACAGAAAGTTAGACCTACTTATGTACCAGTTCAACCACTTACAAGAGATAAGTGTTCATTGAATCACATTTTCACAGACTTGAATGGTAACAAACTGCTTTTCCTGTTATTTAGTAAGATTCACAATATGGCAGTGAAGATTATCATATCTCTTATGAAAATTTTTATTACTTAATTATTTAAATTCGACAATAATGTATTGTTCTAATCCGCCGAAGTGTGTCATGTCAAATGAAGATAGAATTTTGCATGAAATATGTCATAATTTTCCATTAACGCTTGAAAACAGTAAATGCAAATTTTCGTTGTACGAGGGCTGTCCCACGGAAAACCGGAAAAGGCCCATAAAATCAACATTTTTTTGCCCTATGATTAAAAAAAAAATAAAAAAATTGGACACATTATACCTTAACATGTGCTTTATTTCTCAATGTAATCACCATCCCGCTGGATGCATTTTTCCCATCGCTGGATCAGTGAGAAGATACCCTCCCTGAAGAATTTTTCGTCAAGGGATTTCAACCAATCTT
>JBCAUA010093457.1:0-10442 GCA_038406235.1 Peronia verruculata
AGATAGATAGATAGATAGATAGATAGATAGATAGATAGATAGATAGATAGATAGATAGATAGATAGATAGATTGATCTTCCTCGAAAGAAATGAGAACCAAAACAAAACTAGAATGGTTGCTTCTGTTTGTATTGTTTCTATATTTGAACTTGAAAGACCAAAACAAAAAGAAAAAGAACAAATAATCCACGAATGCCAAGCACTTGTTAATGATAAGATTAACAATGAACCAGAGTTTTCACATGTTTGCGATGTGCACGCTGGATTTATTAAACTGTATTTATTTATTCACTGTTAGGTACCTTTCTGCCTACTGACGTTTGATGTGCCTGTATTCAAACTGGTTTTCCAGCCCTTGTGTCTGATTCTCTCCGTTCCCATTGGTCTAATACACCTGCCTTTATCCAATCGTCATATGAAATAATAGAGATGCTGGAATTTTTTTCTTTATGTTCGTGGTCATGTCAAATCTAAAAGCAGCCATCCATTGGAATATGCTCTTTGTAAGTTCAAAATTATTCCTGTACTGGAAGTCACTTCTCTTAGGGGTTTGAGAGGGGGGGGGGGGGCGGTAGGGCCCAGTTAAAATAGGCACACATATTTCTCACACTTTACCCAGCCGGAGCTCCATACGTAGCGGATGACGCAGTAATTTCTTTCAGCGCCGTTTTTAATTAGGCCTAGCCTTCTATTCTCTATTCTCGTCAACCAAAAGAATCCAGTTTGTTAAGAAACGCAGTTTTGATAAATCAAGGAAGAGAACCATTAACTTATGTTTATTCTCAATCCCTTTACCAAGCATGTACACACTGCTCTTAAAAGTGATAGTGCATTATATAAATGAACAAGCAAATTCGGTTTAAGTCCTAACGTCAGAAATAAGACACAGAAGAGAAAGAGAATAGGTGACCTCAGGCAGGAGAAACAGGCCAAATTTCACCACAGGTGAAGATACAATATCCGGGTGTCTGGGCAGGAAGAAAAACTGAGAAATCAAAATCGAATCCCTGCCCATGTCTATTAGCTGCGTTTCCCCACTCAGTCAAAATAATGCGATCATTAAATTTTGTATTGCAGTTTTTTTTTCGTCTCTCTTTTCTCACCGTGTCACAGGCACATCTATTAAACTCAGCCGTATGAAAAACAAGCAGGGCTATCATCGTTGGCTGTGTTGGCACAAAGACTATTGTTCTATGCTATTTTACAGCGAAAATGGGATCTGTAACATTCTCATCCTATGACAAGCTGGACTTGCGGGAGTTTATATATTATGGATCTATTCAGCGGTTTTCGAGTCCATAAGCCTACTGTGGGTTTTGTTGCAGATTTATAGTATGTCAAGTCGTAGGTGTTTTAAATAATAATAAGTCAAGCCAAAACATATCTTTATAGAAGAGTGTCGTGTGCCAAATTCCAAATGGACTTTCCGTGGGAGTTTGTTTAAAACTAGAAGAGAACCCACGGCCTCCGTGGGAGATTTTTAAAAAAATATAGCCCTGTGCCTTAAAGTGTGTGGCAAAGTGTGCGCACCTCGATGTTGATATTTTGGTAAATCTCCTGAATGTTACTCAAAGAAAACTTTTTTTTGAACCCGTCTTATCATCGGACGTACAAGCAGCCTCGCGAGTTTCTTATTCAATTATAACAGCATTTGTAGAATAGCGTCAAAGATAATAAACATTTCTTTTTCGGATTTATGTACAAAGAAACACAGGTATGCAACAATGTTGTGTGCCAAATTTCAGTAGTTTTCGATACAATAAACCTATTCTGCCGGGTTTTCTTGCAAAGACTAGAAAAGAACTCGCGGCCTCTGTGGGAGAGATTTTTTTTTTTTTAATAGCCCTACGACTTAAAGTGTATGGCAAAGCGTGTGTACCTCAATGTTGACATTTTGGTTGGTCAAACTGAACATTACTCAAAGAATAATGTATTTTGAATGCGACATACTATAGAACGTACAATTTGGATCGAGCAGCCTCATGAGCTTATTATTCAATTATCATCGCATTTTTAGAATAACGTCCAAGATAATAAGCTCTTTTTCCGGGTTTATGAACGTTAAAAAAAAAAAAAAAATGTGTTTGTGCAACAATGCTGTGCTCTAAAATTCATATTGGATCCATTCAGCAGTTATCGAGTCCATCAGCCTATTGTGGGTTTGGTTGCAGATTGTTTAGTAGTCTATACTAAAAAAGAACCAGCGGCCTGGCCGGAGATGTTTTAAAATTAATAATTATGTCAAACCAGAACAGATCTTTATGTAAGTGTGTTGTGAGTTAAATTGCAGATAGACCTGAGGTTTTCGAGCCTGTGGTGGTTTTCTTTCAATTTTATAATATAGATAGCCCTGCGACTTCAAGCGTGCGCACCTCTACGTTTACATCTTGGTTGATCAAACTGATTGTTGCTAAGAAAAAGAAAAACGTGTTTTCAACGCCTCATATTGTCCAACGTACAATTCAGATCAAGCATCCTCGCGAGTTCATAATTCAATTATTGTCGCATTTGTAGAATAAAGTCAAAGATATTTTAATAAGCTTTTTCCGGATTTATGTTCATAAAAACAGATCCATATACAACGAAGTTGTGTGCAAAATTTCAGATGGATGCATTCAGCAGTTTTCGAGTCCATAACCCTATTGTGGGTTTTCTTGCAATTTTATAATATAGACTAGAAGAAAGTCCACTGCCACTGAAGGAGTTTTTTTTTTTTTAAGCAGAGATCAGACCGATTCTGTGCACCTCAATGCTGGTGTTTTGCAAGATGAAGCTGAATGTTTCGGATCAGGCACCCTCGCGTTTATTATTTAATCATTGCCGCATTTGTAGAATAAGGTCAAAGATAATAAGCTTTGTTTTTCAAGTTAATGTACATGACTGAGTGACTGAGTGACTGGTTCCTTAAACTGGTGCTGCAGTTCGTCGGGTCGTCTGTAAAGATATAGTGACAATCCTCCTCCACTCGAATTGTGTGCCGAATTTCATATGGATCTGTTAAGTAGATTTCGATCCATAAGCCAATATTGTTGGGGTTTTGTTGCACATTTACAGTATACTACTCGAGAACCCACGGCCTCAATGGGGAGATCTTTTCAAATATGGAGCTCTGGGACTTTAGCTGTATGGCAGAGCGTGCGCACCTCGATTTGATATTTAGGTTAATTATACTGAATGTTACTCAAACAAATAGTGTTTTGAACGCGTCATAATAATCAGACTAATCATACTGGCAAATTTATTACTGAATTATTACCGCATTTGTAGAATACCATCGAAGATAAAAAGCTCTTTTAGGGTTTGTGTACGAAGAAACACAGATCCATATGCAACAATGTTTTTGTGTCAAATTTCAGATGGATCCATTCAGCAGTTTCCGAATCCATAAGTCTATTGCAGGTTTTCATGCAATTTTATAATATAGATTAGAAGAGAACCCCACGGCCTCCGTGGGAGATTTTTAAAATATTATATTGTATAGCCCTGCGCTTTAAAGTGTATGGCAAGGATGCGCACTTCTGGCCTCCGTGGGAAGCTTTATCAAAGATAGCCCTGCGACTTAATATGGTAAAGCGCACCTCGATGTTGATATTTAGGCTGATAAAACTGAGTGTTACTCAAAAGAAACGTGTTTTGAACGCGTCATGCTATCGAACCTACAATTCGGATCAAGCAGCCTCGCGAGTTTATTTTTCAAGTATGGCAAGCATGCGGACCTCAATGCTGATATTTTGATTCATTAAACTACTGTAATATTACCCAAAGAAAACATGTTTTGAATGCGTCTTATTATCGAAGGTACAATTCCGATCAAGCAAGTTTAATATTCAATTATTATCGCATTTTGAGAATAACGTCAAAGACAATGGGCTTTTTTGTGTGGCTTTTTGTACCTAGAAACACAGAACCTTAAGCTACAATTGTGTAAGCCCAATTTCATATGGATCTATTGTGGGTTTTCTTGCAATTTTGTGATGAAGACTAGAAGAGAACCCACGGCCTCTGTGGGAGATCTTTAAAATTTTATTATAGCCCTGCGACATAAAGTGTATGGCAAGCATGCCATATTGTGAAGTTTTGGTTGATTAAAAACGATGTGAAATTTTGGTTGATTGAATTGAATGTTACTCAACGAAAACGTGTTTTGAACGCGTCGTGCTATCGAGATAGCCCTGCAACTTCAAGCTTGCGCACCTCGATGTTGATATTTTAGTTGATTACACTGAATGTTACTCAAAGAAAACGTGTTTTTGAACCCGTCTTACTACCGAACATACGATGCAGATCAAGCAGCCTCGCGAGTTTATTATTCAATTATTATCGCATTTGTAGAATAGCGGCAATGATAATAAACATTTTTTTTTTCGGATTTATGTACACAGAGGCACAGATCCATATGCAACAATGTTGTATGCCAAATTTCAGATGGATCCGTTCAGCAGTTTTCTAGTCTATAGGCCTATTGCGGGTTTCCTTGCAATTTTATGACATAGGTTAGAAGAGAACCCACAGCCTCCGTGGGAAATTTTATCTACATGTATAGGCGTGCGACTTAAAAATGTATGACAAACATGCACACCTCGATGCTGTCAGAGAAAACGTGTTTTGAACGTGTCATACTGTTGAACGTACAATTTGGATCCAACACCCTCATGACTTATTATTCAAGTTTTACCGCATTTGTAGAATAACGTCAAAGATACTAAGCCTCTTTTGGGTTTATGTACATGGAAACAGAGAGATCCATATGCAAGGATGTTGTGTGCCAGTTTTCATATGGATGCATTCAGCAGTTTTCGAGTCCAAAGCCTTTTGTGGGTTTTCTTGCAATTTTATAATATAGATGTACAATACAGTTTAATTTTCATCTAGTGGTATGAATTCAACCCGGAAATCATTGTAAGCAAAGCTGTACAATGCTCTGAGAAAGTTCGCTTGCGAAAATGTTACATTCAGTGGCGTCTCCTGTGAAGAGAATACCCATCCTAGTGAACTTCATGTTATCTTTTTTCTCACAGGAGGCAGTCATGACAATAAACATTCATATTCCTAATATATTATATATAATTATACAATATTATTGTGATATATACAAGAATATGATAATTATCGCTGCTTTTGTTTTAAGACAGATTTTTTAAGGGGGAGGGGGGAGAGAGGAGAGAGAGGCAGAAAGTCGGTGTATTTCACCACATGTGTTTTAAATATCAAATACTCATGATATGCTTTTGCTGAGTAATCACCTTGCAGCCTGTTTTCTTGCCTTTCATACTCTTGTCAGTGATGCTCATGCTCTGGAACAAATTTGCAGTATAAATCGGCAGCAAAACCTGTAAAGGGTTATGTACATCAAAGTACATCAGAGAGTGCCGTAAGCATCGGAGTAAGACAGCTAGCCTGAAGTTTGTATTGTTAGCAAACAAATACAATAAATTCTGCAACGTTTCGAAGTCGAGGATTCCTGTTCTTATTATTTTCTCCGTTCAAATGTGTGTCTCGTCCGTATTCACGGCCTGATTACCACTTACAACGTCACCACTAACGCCCATTCACATTCAAAGTTCGTGATAATCGTCATCCTAAAAAGGCGATGATAACTGATAAGTAAACTCACGAGAATGTTTGATCCGAATTGTACGTTTCGAACGTACGTTACTATATTTAATTGTTGTTCTGTTTCGGCTCGGAAAGCACCCAAAACAACAAATACGTTTTCTTTGAGTAGTGTTCAGTTTAATCTTCCAAGATGCCTCACACTTGGATTCGCAGAGCAATATGGATTTAACCTGTAATGTCCAACGAAGGAGGTCCGTTCTCTGCTTGTCGACGATAAATTCACAGGAATGCACATGAACTCAGATATTAAGGGCTGAACAGTGCAAGGGACAACACACTTCATTTAAGATTTTTTTTTAGAAATAGCTGATTACCTCCCTTGATTATAACCCTGTCTATGCTCTCAACTTGTCAGCTTTTTGGCTTTTTTTTTTTTTTTACTCCATCATGTATGATACTTCCATAAAGGTCACAGTCACTCTTTCGCTTTGCTGCGTGTTTTCGGCACCAAGTTGGATTCATTTATAAATATATAATTGCATAATCCGAGTCTTTGGAAGCTGCTGCATCTTAAACCCTAAAAAATAACATTGTGAAGGAGTTGGGGGTGGGGTGGGGGTGTATGGGGATGGGGGGAGGGGAGACAGAAAACAACAACAACAACAACAACAACAACAACAACAACAACAACAACAACAACAACAACAACAACAACAACAACAACAACAACAACAACAACGGTGGATAAATCTGGATATGTGACCGAACAGGAAACTCCAGTCCTGTTCGTGTATACTTGTACACCAGAAAGTAAAAAATGAATAACAATTTTCTAGGAATGACACGGCATAGATAGAGATCGTCATGCCGTGACTTTGAAAAGCTTGTTGAATGCCATTATTTTGTATGGACATTGCTTAATATAAATAATAAGGAAAGAATTTCACAGTCTTTGTTGACAATCTGGGATACTGTTTTTAGTGGAGATAGAAAAAAAAAATGTTCATTCTCAGATCTTACGATATAAATGCTCTGAACCAATTTCAATTACCGAGAGTAATAGTATATTTAGCTCCTTTAACCACAATTTTCTATGAAATAGATTTAAAAGGGGGTGGGGGGGGGGCTCCGTCGATAAGTGTTAACTGTTCTTTCTAGTTGTCTGTTGGGCTGGAGCAGCGTCACCTAGAGAATAACATTAAAGGGCTGAAGCAACACACTAATTGCAATGAGATTACCATATAATGAACACCATGGACATTTAAGATTTGCATGTTTTACACTGAGATTATAGGAATGATTTAGCTCAGACCACTCGAATATAAATAAAACGAAATATATATCAGGTAAAGAAACAAAATTTGAACCAAAACAAAAACTATCGGTAATAATATTATCAAGAATAACCGTCCTAGTAGCGTAATTGCCAAGCTTCCAACATGGATAGGGTGGGTTGCTTGAGAATCTACCTGATGATAGCATGAATCTACAACTTACATGTGATGCGCCCACCCCCCCCCCCCACCCCTCACCCCACACCCCACACCACCATCCCCTCTCTCTTTTCTTTTCATTTGCGTGTTACTTATATTGTATCGCCCTTTTTTGTGTTTGATTTCTTTTTTCAACACACAGACCACTGACAACAACCATACTTTAACGGACACATCCCATCAACTCCCAGTTATGAATTGTTTACAGATAAGTCAAACATTTGCCATGAGTCCAACTTTTTGATGAACTTTCCTTCTTATTATTTCTTGTTCTTAGGAAAGAAAGATGTGAAAGATCACAATGACGTTATCATGTTCTGTAATTCATTTATCTTTCATTGTGGAACATCAATGTTTGTTTTCCAACTTTATTTTTGGCCGAGTAATAAATCAATTACAACGAATTTGAATACCTCATGGTGTTCTGGGATTTTCAAGGGACAGTAACAGGATTTGCACTAAAAGAGTTTATATGATAGAGTAGTGTCCCATGTTCTGTGACACGCCTCTCTTTTCCGTGACATACAGTTCTAATGGTCTAAATTAAGTCACCTCATGTTGTTTGCAATGAGAAGAACATCTCAGACCCTACCCTTTCCTCATCCCCCCCCTCCTTTGCTGAAACTATCTTTCCATTCTGCATACCTTCTCTCTCTCTCACACACACACATACACACTCTCCTCTCTCTCTCTCTCTCTCTCTCTCATCTCGTTCATTTTGTGATTCACAAGAAAATTATATTTCATCTTGTCCATAGCCAAACAGTTGGAACGTAGCTTAATGCTTTTTCTTTTCTTTTCTTTTTCACATCACTGCCTTCATAAAGTGTTACTGTGATTCATTTGATATATTTTTTATATGTGGTTGAGACAGACTGTGTCGGGCAGCATAAAACACTACTGGCTAAACAAAACAAAACAAACAAACAAAAACAACAACAGAATCCGATGTCGAGATATTAATTTCTCTCGTGCCGAATATTTTTGGATTTTGCACCCCTTCACAACATTTCTTATGCTTTTCCTTCCTAAATTCTGTTATATCTTTCCAGTTCCCGTCTCGGTTTATTTTGTACAACGTGACAATGAATGAAAGAGTTTTGGGCCAGACCTAAAAATAAATAGGAAATAAACAGAAAAGTGTCCGTATAGTAGTTGCTTTGCCAGTATAGAGCTGTGCAACGAGGTCACTCAGACGCTCGCCGCGTATAGCGGGTGTACACATTGCATGGTGGCCTGGAGCTATAATACTTAGCGTTGAATTTAGTCTTTTATTGACGATTAGATGAGAACCAGGAAACTTTCAAATATGCGGTTTTCGCCAAAAATTGTGGAAAAAAATATAGTATATCATACCGTATAAACTTTATTTTCATTGATTCATTCCTAGGGCTGCAAAATATGTGTTAGAGCTATATGTTGGCATATTTTTATCAGGCTTATTTTTATTCTACCCCATACAATTTGACACAGTGAGCACAGGGCTTATACATGTAATAAGTACATGCTTTCAACATTATGTCTACAGAATCCAAAGATGTCGGGGCCGCTTGTGTTCTTAGGACCGGTAGCCCCTCCCCCCCTTTCCTCCTCCTGCTTCCCCTCTCCCGATTATTAGATGTAGTAGTAGTAGTAATCCTGGTCTGCCGAATTCTGTATACCGAATACCTATATTTTATGAGACCCATACCGAGTCTTATCACTGCTATCATCATTATTAGAAATATCGAATTGCCCAGTTTTTTTTTTTTTGTTTTGTTTTTTAATTGCAATACTTTGACATCCCGACACTCTTTGGGATGAAGCGGGATTTTAATATGTCTACAGTCATATAATGAGTAAAAACGCATTAGAACACACAGACAGAGAGAAAGAGAAACAAATATAGAAAGAGCAAAAGAAAAAAGACAAAAAGAAGAGAGGATGTGATTTGATGTTGCCTGTATCTAGTACTTTCTGTTTTGTTTTATTTTATTATGTTTATTTTATCAACACCGGGTTGCCGGATTTATCACTGTCATTTCTATTTATCAGTTTTTACCATAATTTCAGTCATCACTAGCATAGACTTAAGACAGATGAATAGACGGACGGAAAGACAGATTGTAGACCGGTTTTCTCTGCTAATTATTTCTGTGTTTATTATTATTATTATTATTTTCAGAATCCACCTGTTATTCTGATCAGTTAAGAGTCAAGAAATAATGACAGGACTTTGATTAATTGTTTACCAATTTGTTTCTTTTCCCTAAAATCAAATTGTTGAAAAAAAATCAACCAATCAATGACATGTGCTTTTAAAGTAATTAATAGAGGTAATTTATAATAGCAAAAATAGTTCATTGAACTGAACTTTTACTTTTAATGCTTCGTAGACACATATCATTTCAAAACTAATCAAAACGGAACAAGATGCCAAACTGTGCCTACCAATGAAATGCTTGCAGCTTTTACCGTTTAAGGAAAACCTCAGAATAGGAAAACATTTTTTACACCATGACAATCTATGTATTTTGTAACAATTTTTAGTGAAAACCGCATTTCGCTGCGTTTCTGGGTTCTCTTGTAATCGTCATTTATGAGATTAAATTCAACACTAAACCAATAGTTTCTGTCCACCAGCCTTACTGCGTAACGACCATGACCGCGGCGTTGCACAGTCCCATTGCCCTTTTTTTTTTTTTATCCCTTTCCAACCACTCCCTCCTCGCCTCCACTTCTTTCTTTCTCTCTCTCCCTCAGAGGCCCATCTCGTGCCTCTGGTAGGTCTGCGCCATGGACCACCTCCCTCCCCTGCTTTCTTTTCCCTTCACTCACTCATCCATGAGCAGAATATTGTTTTCTCTTGCCTAATCTAAACTTACTGTTCGAAAGAAAAATCATGGAAAGGAAATGTGAAAACCAGAATATTATTACTAGTGGACGATAACACTTTCCTGACTGACGCACACTGCTCACCCCTCTACCCCTGTCCCCCTCTCCTGCATCTTATGTTTGATTCTCTGAGAGGTTGTGAAAGTAAAGGAGTTCATGTGATTTCAACTATTATCTTTACTTGCTGTGTCCCGGTCCGCAGTTACACATTTCGTATGGGATGACAAAAGATAGATTCCAAGGCACTGAGTATGTCTCCACAAGCCTTTGTCATTATTCTTTACCACGCCTCATCTTCACCCTACATCTTTGCTTTGCTCTTAACGTAGTTTTTTTTTTTTTTTAAATCTCAGTTTGATCCCATTAAAATAGGCAGAACTTTTATCTGCGTCAGCAAGTGGCCAAAGCATGTTCCTTACTTCTGTTCAAATTTATATACGGAATTCTTAAGAGAGTCTATGTTTCTTTTGAGCAGCATTGTGTCCGTGTATAAGAAATGAAGAGAGAATTCTCTTGCC
>JBCAUA010093468.1:0-10442 GCA_038406235.1 Peronia verruculata
TCTATCTATCTATCTATCTATCTTTCTATCTATCTATCTATCTATCTATCTATCTATCTATCTATCTATCTATCTCTATCTATCTATCTATCTATCTATGTATTGGCCTCAGCCCCAGACAGCACCTCACGCTTTCTTTTCATTCAATATTCAGCTTTTTGTCTTAAAATCATTATGTAAGGCCTATCATATGCCTTTCAAATGAATGAAATGGAGCTTAACGAAGAAAAACAAAAAATGCAGAAAATAATAGAAAATATTTAAAAAAAAAAAAAAAGAAAAAGAACAAGATAACAGCGGTAACAGAAGGAAAAAAGCAGGAGAGAGAGAATGCAACGTTACAATAGCGCGTGAAAAAGTGAAATTATCTGACAAAAGTACAGGCTTACGCTTGCTGATGTGTCTGATACTATTTTTGAAGTCTTTAAACACGGTCCAATACACACAAGAATGATTCTACCTAAAGGAATGGAACTTGTGCCGCTGCTCTCGTGATCAGACTATGGTTAATGTTTAAGGTTAATCCAATTTTTAATAGAAACTGTTGTAGAGTAACTGACCCTCATGTGCAAAAAGATACAGCTGAAGTGTAGTTTAATATCTGTTTGTGACAATGAAATGACAGTTTCGTAATCCCACGGCAGATCAACTACTTCTAGAATTAACGTCACTATGAAATAAAGCACATTTGTCATTCTGGCGAATCAATTTATTCACAGCCCCAAAACAGGCTAGCCTTGTAATTAATGGTTTCCACATGGTTTAGAGACAGAAACTAATTTATCACTCCTCCAATGACAAATGTGTCAGTTCATTACTGTTACAGTTTTTATACCAAGGGCAAGATAAAATAAAAAACAATGTAAATTTAATGTGATCCGTTAACGCATTTATCGGGGTCCTCTTGTTGTAGGCAAGTGTGGTGTCATCCACAGTCGGGCCTCAAATAGGCTTGACAGGGTGATTTGTTCTTCAAAATAATAATCTGAAGAAGATGGTTGTGACTGCCTGACGAAAACGATTCATTGTGCAGGCACATATTTCAATGCAGTTTCTATCCAATTTTTTTTTACTTTCTCCGGTTAAAGAGCAAGATTTTCAGCACAGCACAGTGGTGATGGCAAGACCCCGGATTCTTGGTTCTTATGGTGCTACCGATTGTGCACCACTTTCCCCTAATTTATTATTGTTTCCTTTCTTAAAACGTATTTCCTACCCGTCCCCACTCCTTTCGCTCTCCCATCTCTCATATTGACCTCCTCAAAGGCACATGTACTCCTACGCCTGACCATTCTCTTATAATTTATTTGTGTGAAATGATTTGAAAAGAAAAAGAAAGAAAAAGGAATGAGGACATACAATTTGGGGGGGGGGGAGAATAAAAGACAAAGACTGGTGATGTTTTGAATAATTGTACTTTTTAATTTTGTCTAGCACGCTGAATGTCTTGCCTGCGTCCTGAAAGGCACACAAAGAGAGTGAGTCGCAGATGCTCACGTAACCTAATTGTTAAAGCTCAGGAAGTTTGCGAGAAGACATGGCCCTGCATCAGAGTTATTTTGCTTTATTGCACGTTTAAAAAATAGATAAAACTTAAAATATGAATAAGAGGTATAGGTTCGCAGAATGATGTCCAATATTACTGTATTAGTTTTCCATAACATTTGAACGAAACGGCAAAGTCTGATAAAAAAAGACTGATGTTACGTGATTGAACGTAACAAGGTGATAAGAAAATGTGTAAGAATAAACTTCAACCAGACAGGCACTCGGTAGACGCTGAGCGAGGACCGTCAGTGTAGAGTGGGGGAGGTTGGAAGAGGGAGACTTGTTTGTTGTTTGTCATTTGAGATGGGATACCTAATTAAGATGTTGACACGAGGACAGTCGGAATGGGGGGGCACAGAGTAGCTATTGGAAAGATTTGTCTCGATTTGAAGTACACGTACACTGCCTTGGCGGGGCTGCACGAGGGCGAAGTGAGTACGTCTATAGCATTGCCAGTGTCACTGGCGATTCGATAAGGATTGTGACTGGAAAGGGGGATTTAAACCTATGTCCCAGATATAACTGAGGGTCAGACGACTCTGACCATCAGTTCATTTTTACTTTTAAAGCAAAGGAAGAAGCTAAAGCAAAACACCCAATGTAGCCAGTCTTCCCACATACGACCAGATAATTTGTTACATTTGCAGTTTCAGTCCAGATATACTTGTGTCTGTACAGGTACCTCTAAACTCCTAAATATTTCTGGAACTATTATTGTCTTTCTGGTAAAGTTAGAACTCAGTTTTTTTTCCATTGACGACATTCATTTACACAAGTCTCCAAAAGTTCAGCTGACTGCTAATGCAACATGCTATAAAGCTCTAGATTTATTTAGGGGTTGAGTGGTGTTTGGAGGAAGCTAAGATTGGGTTAAAAAACAACAAAAACAAGGGATTTTTTGTTTGTTTGTTTGTTCATAAGACAGTTGATAAAATTCAGATTCATAAATTCACTGAAGCATAACGTAAACACATTAACAATGTACTAAAATATCATGAGGGCAGCTCAACAAGACAAAAAAAAAAAAAAAACTATAGTGACGTTTAATGAGCCTCTCACATGTATTGCAAATTGTCTTTTTTGTTATATTTTCGACTGGCTCTTTGACATGGTAAACGGCTACATACCCAATTCCCTAGGAACTTTTGAATGAAAAGCGAAAGCGTTAAGTTGACTTGCATTATAATACGTTTACAGACAGAAAGGTAGGCTAAAATGCGCCGATATAAATATTTTATTATTGGGTTCCTAAGCCATTCTCTTTACTTTCTTTGTACCTCTTCTTATTTTCCTTGGCTTGTCTTGTTCAGAGTATAGTTTTTTTTTTTTTTTTGCCAAAACGATTAACAAGTTATACTCCACACTATGCTGAATGTATAAAATCTAGTGTTGATTATTTTTTCTTTATCACAAAATTTCAAGCTTCTAACAAAATATGTAAAAAAAACTATGCTCCATTTATAAAACAGAGAAAAAAAATATGTTTGTTTTTTTTTAAATCTAGCCTTACACTTTGGACCACACTCTGTATCCGAATCCCTCATCACATAACATGGTCGTTAAGGAAGGAGTAGATATGGAGGAAGGGATTCTAGAGCTATTGATGAGAGTAAAATCAATAAGTACTAGGGTTTCTCTTCCGTATGCTGTAGTCCGATGGAGTGTCCACTGCAAATTGATGAGCGGCTGGGTTCAGGAATTAGCGAATACGCGGGCAGAATAGTCAATGTGTGTGTGAATAAGTATATGCCCGAGACTGTGTGTTTATATATATGTGAGTAACTAGTAAACGTACAGACAAGATATTTAATATGTATGTTGTATTTTTGTGTGGGTGTGTGGGTCTATGTATGAATATTATGTGACTAAGTGCGCATGTGTGTGTGTGTGGGGGGGGGGGCATTATGAGTATGTTTGTTAATTCAACCATAGGATTCCATAAGGACAGTTTGATTTTCACAGTTGCGGGCGAACTTGTGATTCTACATTTTGTGTGTTTGTATCTGTCTAGCTGTATCTTTCTGAACCTGTTGTGTTTGTTTCTTTGTTTATAGCTGGGGTGTCCTTGGGTTTTGTGAGGACAATTCATGTCCGAAATGTACATTCAATAGAATGACACGTAATTCACACTTATACGGAGACATTTAAATGTAATAGTTGTATGAACGTGCAAGGTAAACCAGAGGGAGAAGAGGGGAGGCAAAATGTCGATATGACAGAATATCATGGTCTCTGGTCTGTTTCTAGTTATCTAAATAGTTTTTGCAACTTTCTGTCACAATCAGTCTTTGGCTGCAAACTTTTATTGTGGAGGAACAGCAGCCACGGGAAACAGCTAAACTATTTCTTTCTGCATATTTGCAGCAAAGATGGGTTTTTTTTTTTTTTCTGAAAATTTCTCTAAGTCGCATTTTTCCGATGGAAACAGAGAAGATTTATTACCGCCAATTGTATTCTGTGTACATTAATTAAGATCTACTGTTCTTTCAATCTTGGCCGATATTTTGTTTTCCTGCAGATGAACAAACCTAAAATCTGACTGATTATAATTTCAACCACTTACTCAGCTGTAATAATTATCGGCATAAATGGAACAAGAATGAATAACACCAGATCACTGATTTCATTAAAACTGGTGTAAGAGCATTATATACATTACTGCTAAACTGGGTAAGTCAAATAGTAAACAATTATGGAACATCAAAACGGAAACATCCCTCATTCACTTTGTGCATTTGAATTACAAGATAGAAAAATGGTATGTCTATTATTTAAAACAAATAAATGAACAAATGAATAAACAAGATCCACAGACTATAACCAGAAGCTGATTATACTAAAATGATTAGTGGTTAGCTAAAAAATTTAAACTTATATTCGTCTTTGACTGCTTAGGGCATCCAATGTCGACTACCAATCTTCTCATCGTCAAAGAAGGCGGGGAGGAATCGGGTAGTCATTGTCGACCATCGCATGGGTTACTGCCCTTCTCGTTACTGCAAACCTTATATAATTATGTGTGATGAACAAGTTGGGGGAATGGAGGGAGGCGAGTCCTGAGCGTGGTTTTATAACACTATTTTATGTGTGAAGATAAAGGGGATTAATCATTGTCATCATCATAATAGATAGTTTTGATATGCATTACATTTATATAGAATGCAAGGAGTTTGAGGCCTGAGAAACCTGATGTCAAAATAGATAAATAAATAAATAAATAATAATAATGGCTCAAAATTTCAACTAATTGTTTAAAAAAAGATACACATCTCTGTTGCCGCGTTCACGTTTTATTTCTAAAAAAACGTATTTTTAAGCAGATTGTTTGATGTTACATTGTTCTGTAATGAAGTATGCCAGATCTCAAGCAAACTAGTTGAAAAAAAATAAAAAATATCCGTACAAATACTCCTAAGACGGTAAAAAAAGTATAATATAATATTCGAGAGAATAGTATTTGAGGATTTGATGACTTTTTTGAAAACCAATTTCTTGCCATAATGGCGTTTGAGTGGACCTTTCTGGGATGGTCTGATTACTGATGGCATTGTTGTCTTCTATCTCTTTCACCACCTGCATAAATACAAGCTAGTAACAGTACACTGTTAAAAAGCCCTCACAATTTTCATCCTTA
This sequence comes from Peronia verruculata, assembly GCA_038406235.1. NCBI lineage: Eukaryota > Metazoa > Mollusca > Gastropoda > Systellommatophora > Onchidiidae > Peronia > Peronia verruculata. Next base: position 5,183 of record JBCAUA010093468.1, read on the forward strand.
CGAAGGGATTTTCCTTTTCTCTCTTCTATACAACAAAAAAGTTCATTTAAATTGAAACAATATTGACATTTGAAGGAATTATATCTGGTGCAGGGATGATGGAAGAACTTTTATTTCCAGTTTGATATTTTATAACCAACACCAGACGTTTTCACTTACTATCCCTTCTTCTTCCCCAAAATATAGCCTCTTAGTTACAATTTTAGGCATTTCAAAACTTGACTAGACAATAGACCAGTTTCAAAACAACCTCTTCTCCTTGGCGCTGCCTGAGGATAAACTCTAAGGGTATGGAAAATGGACTTTGTGACAGTGTAAGGAATTTCAGGATTGTATGTAAAACGCAGCACTAATGCAACCGAGTGATTAGATCATGGCTGTAAAAAGCGCGCGTGGAGAATTGTTAAATATTTTACAAAATGATTTAAGTTGTCAACTGGCAGTAGGCATAAATGATTTATCATCTCAGGTTCACATATTATTATCATCTCTACGTAGGTGTGTATGTGTACAGGTGTGAGTATGTGTGTTTGTTTATTAGATAGATAAACAAAGAGGCAGACAGAGAGAGAGAGACGGGGGGGGGGGGGGAGGGAGGGGGGATATATGTATTAAACCAAGGTTAATATTATAGGCCTACTATATTATATTCACCGATTTCTTCAAATGACATTATTGTTTCCATGTCACGGAATCAACTAATTGATTGGTAGTTCTTCCTTCCTCTAGGTCCCTAGTACACATCGTGTCGATATCCTTCCCTGAAGACTCTAATACTTCATCTGTCTCATTAGAAAAAATGATCTGCCTTTATGCAGGAGCTGTCCTGGATCTATAGCCTGGGCCAGCGAATGCTGAGGAAGATGTTTCGTGATATGAATGAAAGACGAGCCAGTTAACGAGGTATCATAGATCTCGGCTTGCAGCAGGTTCTCCTGACTTTGCTAATCCATACCCTGTCAGTGTGAACCTTTCTGAACGTCAGGATCCCTATAGGATTTTTATTTTTCTTTCCCACTCTATAGAACTACTGATCTGTGATAAAAGCTAATGAAACCCAAACATCCACAATAGTTTGATGATTGACTGAAACAGGAAATGTCATACTGGCTCAGCGTTTGAACTGATTTGTCGATAGTGTGTGGTTCAGCCCTGAGAGTCAATAGCAGACTAACAGCTGAAGAGAATCTTTAAGTGCGAAAAGGAATCATTTAAAATTCAATGAGCTTTTTCATTAAACAAAAATGTACAGACATTGTTTTTCAAAAGTAAGGAAAAGAAAAATACAAACTTAAAAATAAATAAATAAATAAATAAATAAATAAGTAAATAAATAAATAAAAGTAAAATCAATACAGTAACAAACCTTTAGTTGACGACATGAAGTAGGGTTAAAGGATCTGAGATAAAGTGAGGATTTGGGGAATAAGAAAACTGGAAATAGTATTATGAAAATGAAGAGCGATCTTCGCCATTCTGCCTCTTATTGGACGTTTTCCCAAATGTACTCTTTATTCATTCATTGTCGCAGATGCTAGTGATCAGATGTCATCCAAGACCTAAAGAGAAGAATTTTTTTTGGATTGTCCCATCTTTTTTTTTCTCCACATTTCATAAACAAAACCTAATTTTGTCCCTTGTAATCTGTAAGGGTTATCTTTGATACCGGTACTGTGAAAGAATCGACCTTGTTACAAATGCTCTTTGTACAAGAGAAAGCAGCTGTTGTAAGCGTTCTCCTGGAGAACAACTTCAATGAGCGAAAACAAATAATAATAATAAGAGATCACTGCTTTGACTTAGCTTTATGAAAAGTATGCCTAATATTCCAAAGACTTTGCTTTGCAGGGAATTCCAGAATGCTCAACGGCCAAAAGGACCCTATCTGCGATTGTTTGATGTGTGCAAATCTGGCCTTGAAAAGATTCAACATCAAGCTCAACCATACATAAACAAACGAACGATAAAAAATGTAAATATAATGCCAGGTGAAAATATGAAACTGAGGACCACAGCTGAGCAAAGGAAAAAAAACTCAGAAAGCAAAGTGAGAGAAACAAGATCAACGCCTCTATACTGCCCTTTAGATGTAGATTCCAAAACAGGACATGTTCGTCAAACACCTGTCCATTCAGTTACAAGGCATGCTACAGAATTTAGGAAACTGACAGCCACTTTAAATAACTCTCATTAATTGAAAAATATAGAAAACTTCGGTTGTCTGCAAAGACTGAAAATACTGTAATAATAGTAGTAGTAGATGACCATATCACTAGAATGCTCGCTTCGGAAGTTGTTGAAGTTGTTTTGGGGGTTCAACGACACATCAGCACGATTACGGTTATATTGTGTCAAACACGGTAAGATAGGGTTACACGTCAAGAAGAAGAGGGGAAAGAAAGCGGGACAGAAGAGGGAGCAAGGAGAGAGAGAAAAGAAGAGGTGTCTTCCCTGGAATGTCGAGGATGGCACTCAACGAGAGACACCCCACCGATGGCGGGCTTAAATTACATGCAGGTGGGAGCAGAGAACCTCCCTGGTCCATGCGGGGGATCGCTTCGGAAGTACAAGAACATCCCATCATATAAGCTGATGATGGAGCAATTTAACACTTCTGCTGTAGGACATTAGTCAGTTCATTCTAGAAAGATCAGATCAATATAACAACACATGGAGGAAGATTCACAGGAATGGAGGACAATTTGACATAAACATAGCAGACTGTGCAGATGTAAGAAACCCATGGCCTTTAGGTGTCTGAATGATTGTCTTTTGGGAATTGAAAAGCCTCTGGTAAGATCCTGACAGCTTAGTGGTGGTCTCTAAGTAGTGTGTGTGTGTGTGTGTGTGTGTGTGTGTGTGTTTGTGCGCGCGTGCGCGCTCGTGTGTGTGTTGTGTGTGTGTGTGTGTAATGGCGAGAGTGGGAACAGTATGGTTTGTCAAGAGGATTTCAAAAGAGGAAGGGAGTGAAACTGTTAAGAATTAAAACAAAACAAAAAAAAAAAAAAAACGCGCGTATGTGTGTGGGACAGAAAGAGAGAGAGAGAGAGAGAGAGAGAGACAGAGAGAGGAGACAGAGAGGGAGACAGACACAAAGAAAATTGGGAAAAATAAGTGTATTGGAAAATGGGGTGACAAAAGCAAATGGAAACAACAGAAAAAAAAAACGTGTTAATGTTCATAGATTCATTTATGCACACATGTACATATAAAAAGAGAAAGAAAGCGATGGAAAGGAGAAGGGCGCGAAAGACAAAGAGGACAGTAGAGAACGACGAGAGCAGAGGAGAAGGAAAAAGAAAAGCTGAATTAAGCAAATATATGACTAAACAATCGATAGGCTTAGCAAAAACAAGGCACATGGTACAAAATGTCGATTTTTAGGTATTAGTACATTCTGACACCCGATACATTTCTGAACAAAATGCAGTTTGAATGCGATGTTCATACACCGAGGCGTTGTTCATCCACTGCAGCACGTAGCCCTCCGACAATGTTTTCCAACCTCTTTTGGCCATCGCCATCCTCGCCCAGGTTGTACCAGCCGTTCTCTCGGTGTCGTCTCTCCACCTTCTTTTTGGCCGTCCTACCTATCTATTTCCTATTCTTGGCTGCCATTCTGTGCATTTCTTTGTCTATGTACATAAACCGGAAAAAAGCTGATTATCTTTGTCGTTATTCTAAAAATGCGATAATAATTGAATAATAAACTCGCGTGGGTGCTTGATCCGAATTATTATACGTTCAATTGTATGGTGGGTTTAAAAACACGTTTTCTTTGAGTAACATTCAGTTTAATCAAACAGAATATAAACATCGAAGTGCGCACGCTTAACCAAACGCTTTAAGGCGCAGGGCTATATTATTTAAAAACAAAAAATCTCCCACGGAGGCCGTGGGTTCTCCCCTTGTGATATAGATAAAACTGCAAGAAAATCCACAATATTCCTATAGACTCAGAAACTACCAACTGGATTCATCTGAAATTTGGCACACAACATTGTTGCATATAAATCTGTGTTTCTATGTACATAAACCCGAGAAAAACTTATTATATTTGACGTTATTCTACAAATGCGGTAATAATCGAATAATAAAGTCGTGACGGTGCTTGATCCGAATTGTTGTTCCGATAGTATAACACGTTCAAAATACGTTTTCTTTGATGAAAATTCAGTTTAATGAACCACAATATCAGCATCGAGGTGCGCATGCTTGTCATACACTATAAGTCGCAGGGCTATAATAATACAGTATATATATATATTTTTAAAATCTCCCACGGAGGCCGTGGGCTCTCTTCTAGTAGTTTTAAAAGATTTCACTGTATAGGATCTATGGGATTCGCTTAAGGCCCATGTCTGGAACCAATTCATTTGTGCACCTAAAAATTGAAATTATGTGCAGCAAAGTTGTGTCAACTAGATCTAAAATTAAAAAAGAAAAAATAAAGACATAAGATGTATTACACCGCTATCGGTCTTATGCAATTTTATCTCCACACAGAAGGTCTAGAACTTGATTCAAATGCCTTTGACTAGAATATAGATCTAGATCTAGATGGTCGTATGTATCGTCTCCATCATCTCATTCCCCTCAGCGTTGGAGCTATCTCCAGTGAAAAATTCATTCACAAGTTCCTGCAGCTCGCTCTCTCCTGCATTTCCAGTATTATTATATCTTCTGGCAATCCTCTGACATTCAGGCTGCATTGAAAAAGCGGGTCCTCCATCTGCCATTTTCTTAAAAGCAAACACGTTAGCAACTTCATAACCTTTCGAGATCATCATTTTAAAGTACTTAGAAACTGGGAGGGGGGGGGGGGGTTCTGAGAGTGAATTTATAAATGCCTGAATTAGGAATCTTTTCCCCTTCAAATTCAGATACAGCATGTCCAAAGTGTGGAGAGAATGTTCGTATTGCATCTCGTTGCCATGACAACCCTGTCATTTTGGATTTTGTGTTTTGAAAATTAACCAACTTCAAAAGCCTAAGCTCTTAGAGTATTGAATGGAACATTGTAAAATTTTGCACATGAATAATACAACCCTGTGTAAAAACATAAAATGTATTTGTTGTGTGTTTATATGCCACAACATAATTTTATAAATTATCGAAAAATGTATTTTGACAGATGTATGTTCTTCGCAAGTTTCCACCAAATATTCAATTTTCCATCTAAAAATTAACCCTTTGTTTTGTGACGGGACGCCTGAGTCCCAGGCCATTTATATCGGTACAACATTCTTATTCTGCCTAA
>JBCAUA010093490.1:0-10441 GCA_038406235.1 Peronia verruculata
GTTTTCAAAGGGGCTTCCCGGAACCCCCCCCCCCCCCCCCCCTCAAACGAGAGCCAAAATTTTTAATTTGGTCTCGTGAGGGAGGTAGTTTAAACTCAACACAAGGTACAGTGCTGAAACAAAAAAAAAGGAAGACAAATATGTCGCCCTCAGGATTGGTACTTCCCGAGTAAGGAAAAAGTTAGTAATAGTAATACAGACAAAACTTAACTGATGCTGTGCGCCTGTGACCTTCTTGGATTTGACACGTTGTCTGTCCCTGTGTATTTTTTCAGTGATATACTGTCTTTGTGGCATTCAATTAACCTATGATTTTTTTCTTGTTTGTGTTTAGGAAACAAAGAAATTGATATGTGTTGATTTGTCTTCATGTCTGCCTGACATTCTCTCTGGATAAGTGCATCGGTGGATGGACAGATGCATGGATGGATGGATAGTTGGATGAATAGATGGATGAATGAATGAATGATACATGAACGGATGGATAGATGATGGATAGCATAATGGATGGATGGATGGATGAATGGATGGATGGATGGATGGATGGATGATGGATAGATTGATGGATAGATGGATGGGAATGTCGATCGATGGGTGGATACATGGTTGGAGGGATGGACACTGGACAAATGAATAGAAAAATGGATGGATGGATGTATGGATAGGAAGATGAATGAAAGAATGGACAGATGAACAAATGAATGGTGCGGATAAATGAATAGATGGCTGGCTGGATGAAAGGACGATAGACAGACAGATGGATGGATGGATGATAGATAGATGTATGGATAGATGGATGGGTATATCGATCGATGGATGGATGAATGGGTAAACGGATGAACAGATGAATAGAAAAATGGATGAATGAATGAAATGGATGAACGAATGAATGGTCGGATGAATAAGTAGATGGATGGATGGATAACAGATAGATGGATAGATTGGGTGGATGAATGATAGATAGATGGATGGATAGATGAATGAGTATATCGATCGAAGGATGGATGAATAGGTGGAGGGATAAACAGACGACTAGAAAAATGGATGGATGGATGAAATGGATGGACGAAGGAATGTCGGATGAATGAGTGGATGGATGGATGATGGATAAAAGGTTGATAGATAGATGAATAGATTGGATGGATGGATGATTGATGTATGGATAGATGGATGGATATATCGATAGATGGCTGGATGTATAAGTTGGGGGGGGGGGATGAACTAGAAAAAAATGGATGAATGGATTGATGTTTGGATCAATGAGTGGATGGCTGGGTGGCTGGCAGAATGGATGGGTGGAGAAAAAAAAAGCAATTACACATTTAAACACAAAACCTCGGTCTTAGGTTTAGCTTTTTATTGAAGCAAGGAAGCTTTCACAAGAATGACAATTGAAACAGACATTTACGATACTAATTAAATTTAGTCAATCGTCAAGACAGTGCTCTCTAAAAGGCTAAATATTAACCATAATAATTATGAACGCCTTCAAATCGGTTATAAACACTATGATACTGACAATCAAAGCATATATTATCTAGGATTATTCAGTTCATTGGATTCTCGCATGAACATTTTAACTTGCTTTTTTTGAATTAAGTTTCGTATCTTAAGTAACTGTAACATAACACAAATCTAACCAAGTTTTATCTTAGTAACAATTACGTTAGTCGATAGGCAACTTTGGAAGACAGACACAAAAGAATGTGCAAACATATCACAACAGCGGGCCTCATCTATATAAAACAAAGCTTAAATCTGAGATATGGCTAATGAAATGAAAACGAAACGATATCGACTATGTACCCCTCTCTGAGACTCAAGTCTTTTGGCTCGAGGCCAGACACAGTGGAATGTACCAATGTACCCGTACAGTGTGCGGCACTCACCATTAGAGACCACTACTAATCAGACTTACTCTAAACTCTTATTTTGGTGATCTGTAGCAGTAAACATTATTGTCATATAGGGAGAAATAAGCAAAGAATATGTACAGTATCATCAATGTTAATGTAAATTAATAACAGTTGATAATGATATAAAGTTTAACAAAATAGTAAGAATAATAAACAATAGTGATAAATTATGACAATAATAATCAATGATTATGACAGCAGCACGGAATGACAGATTATGGTAGTTGTGGAATGCTATGAACATATGGTAAGACCAAGCAAATATTTCAACATTATTCTTATGATCGTAATGAAATTATCACATGCATATATGAATAAATTACGTTACCCAGGAGACCTGCATGTTGTTGTTGTTGTTTTGTTTTTGGTTGTTTGTTTTGTTTTGTTTTGTTTTTCTTTCATGCATTTATATGAAATTACGTTATCCAGGAGACCTGCATTTTTTTAAAACTTGTATTTTTCTCTTTCTTTTTTCCTTACTGTTTTTCTTTCTGTTCTTTTTTTGTTTTTGTTTTTGCTTTGTTTATTGTGGTTTTTTTTTTTTTTTGTGGGTTTTTTTTCTTTGTTTGTCACACTGCGGCAGAAAATGAAATTATAAAGAGCTGATGAATGAAACATAAGACTGACCGTGAAGAGTTACAAAAACACTCTAAGCTATATAGAAATAAATCAGGTTTTTGTTTGCTTTCGGTATGTCTGTCTGTCGTGGTGGCTTTTAGTTCCCCCTCTCCCCCCCCCCTTTTTTTCAGCGAGCATTTGCCACCAATATCTAATTCGCAATTTTCAGACTGACACACAACTGTTTCTATATTTCTTCTACTTCTCTATTTCTCTCACTTTCTTTCTCTCTCTCTCTCTCTCTCACACACAGATAATCGCTCTCTCACTGTATTCCTTTCTCTTGCTCTCTTTCTCAATGTCTGCCTCATTTTTTTCTCTCTTCCCAATGACAAGAGATGTCTATAAGTACATGTATTTGGAAGATGGATGTAAGAGGAACATCCATAGCACGCTATCAAATTAATGAGCTGATACAATTCTAATCCTTGATGTCGTTGGCCAGTTTGTCCCACCACATTCTCATCTGACCTGGATCTAAGACTGCGCTCGTGTATTCTACATAGGTGTTGTTCTTGATGTTGTACAGGAGATCTCTGCTCAACTTGTTCTTGGGAATGTCCTCCAGGAAGACAAAGATGAGTACAGGACGTCCAACATTGATACCTTCCAATTTAGCCATCTCGATCTCGTAACCACACCAGTAACTGTCCAGAAGAGCTCTCGTCAAAAGGACCACAGTTTTCTTGCTAGAACAGACAGCACTGACAATGTTAGAACTCACATAGTCACCAGCTTTGAAGTCACGGCCGTGTAGGAAAATCCTCAGACCTCGATCACCCAATTCTCTATCCAAGGTGCCCTCTGCAAAGTCGGCATCTTCAGAGGCATAGCAAATAAAGGCATCATATTCACGAATATTTTCCGGTGTATTGGAATTTTTCTTGAATCGCAAGTAGACTGCATAGTACAAGTATCTGATGTTCCAGCGGAATCGATAAACCATGGCTCCAATGATGAGAAAACAGAGAGCTAATGTGGCGGCTACCGCAAAGAAGAGAAGAAGACCTTTGGATGCACATTGTTTCTCTAGAAGTGTTATGGTTCCTTCGTAGCTGTCTTTAATGGGTGGATAGTTAAAGTAAACAATGTCGCAAAAGTAGTTGTGTAAGGGTTTTGAAAATGCCTGTGATGTGGTCATCCACTGTAGGAACTGAAGATTGGGACATTTGCAACTGATGGGTGTGAACTCCATGTAGATTGAGACATTCACTCCAACGTTCATGACCAGATTGTTAAAATAAGCTTGAATTTTTTCTGACAGTCTAAACAAGTGGGTGTGCCCTAAGTCCAGACTGCTAAGACCAACAATACCTTTAAGCTCTACATCGAAAGATGTAAGAAAATTCTTTTTCAGGCAGAGGGTAGTTAAACTGGACAGATTCTTAAAAATTAGTGGTGGCAAAAAGGTTATAGCATTATTCGTTAAATTCAAAATCTTCAAATTGGTCAGAGAGCTAAACACGTCCTCATTTTCGTGGTCGGATGGAAAATCTCCCAGATCATTAGAGTCCAGCCTGAGAACTTCCAGTGTAGAGAATTCTTTGAACAAGCGGCCATCCATTTTCCGTATAGCACACATAGACAAATTCAGGCATTTCAACGAGTGAAGTCCCTTTACAGGTCCGTCCAGGGAAGGGAAATGGTTCCCTGATGCACTGAGGTATGTCAATGAATTCGCACCAATAACGTCGACAGGAGTCCAATCAAAACTCAGTCCAGCATTGTTTACTTCCACAGTGACGAGTTTTGGAGGAAGATAGATCTCAAATGATTCTTCGTCGACAGTGAAAGTAGTACAGTTGGATAATTTAGGTGTGAGACGACCTTCCTCATAAGGATATGTGTCTGGAAATCCTTCTCGCGTGTAGTAGCCATTGAGATAGAGAGTGGTCAATTTTTTCAGCTTGGGCAGTTGCCTGAGGTAAGCCCCGATGGTGAACCGATTGTCGCTCAGGTCCAGAGTGGTTAAATTGATAGGAAGCATGCCGATAACGTCTTCATGAACAGCCTCCAAATTATTCCCAGAAGCTGTCAGGGTGGTCAAATGTCGGGGGAAATTTTTGAATATAGATACGTCCAAGCATTGAGTCAAAGAATATTGATTGACTATTGATCCTATGTTGAGCTCGGTCAAGTTTTCCAGGTCATACAGACCAACAAATATAGGTTGTAAATGCTCGAACTCAATGTTAGATCGACCAGTCATGTTTAATGTTTGCAGTCTTCTTAAATTGTGGAAAGGTTTGCCAGAGATACAAGAACCCTCTATGCCACATTCTTCAATAGTTAGACTCTTCAGAGTTTCCAGGTTTTCAAAAGAGTGGCTGTATAGACCACAAAGAAAGCACATGTAAGTTGAGCCCCCTTTTATCGTTAGAGTGGTCAGTTTTGTTAGATTTTTAAAACCTACACCAAATGTTGATGATCGATTGTTCATTGGAAGACCATCAATGGCAAGAGTTTCCAGATTGTTTAAATACGAGAGGGCAATATCCGGGTAATGTAAATCAATGTCGGGCATTGCGTTATAATGGATGTCAAGATATGATAACGACCTCAGAGGACGAAACACGTGACTGGGATAGACATAAGATTGATATGTTAACTCATTGTTGGACAGATTTAATTCTTTCAGCATTGACAAGTTAAAAAACGTGTCATTCTGCAGTGGCTGTATTTCGTTGAATGAGAGGTCGAGAGTCACTAAGCGGGAATATCTAGCAAATGTGAGGTTGGGTAGACGCTTTAACATATTGCATGAGATGTTCAAAAGAGTAATATTAGCAGGAAGGTTTTGAGGGACAGATGTTAGACACCTATAGGAACAGTTAGCAGAGTCACCTTGGATGGTACAGTTTGGGGCGCGTTTCACTAATTGTACATTACAAAAACAGTCGAAGGGATCTATCGCATAGGAAAATGACTTCCTCTGCAAGCTGATGCCATCATCACTTTTCCCCTTGGTCTGATAGACGTTCTGACCTGGAGATGTCACGACATTTGTCCATGAGTGCTGAACGGTGGCATACAGTCGATCAACTTAGCAGAGAAGCTATATGACTGAAACGTCACTGACAAGGTCCATATCATCAAGACAGATACTAGCCCTTGTTTCATGGTGATGTCTGAAAAAGAAATTTGATGTTCATATTAGCCCTCGTCTTTTTTTTTAAAATTATTTTAATGAGAAACACTGCTGTCAAGCTTGCTTGTTTGTTGAATCAAAGATTAAATTAATACCACACTATCAGCTTAGTACAATTAATGACTGAAATATGATTTCTGTAAAGGCTTTATCTTTGTTATGACGTTTCATTTCTGCCAGCGTCATGTTATAAGCAATATATTCTGCCTAAATTAATATTAAGGAAAGGGGAGGGGAGATCTGAAAACTTTTTGTTTTGCTTTTGACCTTAAGTCATTTTAGTGTACACATGTGTAATTGGCATGTTTGATTCAGAATATGTCCTTGGAAACTTGCTAGCGTGTCTGGTTGCCATGGAAAAGGCAGCCATTTTGAGCTTTATCCTGTCATCTTTTTTTTTTTTTTTTTTGTTAACCTGTCTTTCCGTTACTACCATACAAAATCGTTCCAAGTTTTGCATGACATTTCTAACATTTAAAATCTAAAGAAAATGACATATATAAAATTTTTAATTTTTATTCATTATTACTTTTTTCTCAAAAGTAAATGAGATACAAGATAAGCCTTTTTTTTTTTAAATCATGTCCAAGAAAATATGTTGGTAAATTTTGGGAAAATAGATAAAGAAAGCCAACAACAAACAAACAAACGTTTCGAAAAAAAAAAACGCTCAAAAAGAAATCTATTGAGTATAAAACATGCTGAAAAGTCATCAATAAGCACAAAACTCTACAATTTGGCAGAGGGACCATCGAAATAACAGCAGCCTATGAATCGCTAAGCCCTCTCTCTTTCTCTAATGCCTCCTGGAGGACTTGTTCTTTGGTTTCAAATGTGGCCTTGGCGTCTATATTTGCTATCAAATAAACTAATATACTTTTGTAGAGACATTTTCTTCCTTTCACTTCACTGAAGCTGAATGAGTAAGCTCCCCAAATAAAAGTCCAGTGCTTTTTTTCACAGTAAAAATCGTTACAAGACCCAAGTTGAATTCAACACTTGATGTTGTCACTAGCTGGTGCAGATCAGACAAGTTGTTAAGTAATACCATCTTTTCACACATTTTGATAGGGAATATTAACTATCATCTCGCCCTTCCCCCCTTCTCCCCAAAATCTATTTTAAACAATCTGCAATCATATATACAGAATTACTGATTTATTTTAACCATAGGGCATTCTGAACCTATAACCTGGTGCAGATGATTACTCTTTCCAAAATTGAACCGTGTGACTCAGCTCTGTCGCCTTGGTCTGTTCAAACTCAAGAAAGAACTGAGAGTCAAAATGAGCAAATAAGACAGCGTAGAAAACAAAATAAGAAAATTCGGACCATGACAGTTACATTTCTCTCTTCACCTGCACGTGTATTATAAATAGAACTTAGATTCAGTAATGATTAGCACTCTAAGAGCAGGAGAGGACAGACAGCTAACACAAAACGTGCTGTCATGGCATCCTGCCAACTCCTATGTACCTATTATATGCTATTGTAAACTTCCTGGCTGTCTTTGCAGTTTGTAACTAGGATCATAAATCTTTCTGGCCCTTTTTTTTTTTTTTTTACATTGTGAGTTTTATATCAAAATGGCGGCATCAATAAATCAGAGCCATACCATATAATCAATCGATTATTTTCTGAATGTTGTCGCGTCGGTTTGTAAGGTAGAAACCTACCAAATTGTGATAATACATATATAACAATAAGTGAAAGCTAATAATATAAAATATAATAAGTGAAGGATAATAAGTTACCGCCTGTCCAAAGCCTACTATCATGAAACACATTACATTTACTTACTGTGGCAGTCTCTCCTCACCAGTACTATCAAGACAACATCGACACGCTGTACGTAGTAGAAAAAGCAAAGATTATAAACATCAAATACCGTAAGCCGGCAAACTCCCTTCTCCCTCCCTCACACACTCACTCACTCACACACACACACACACACACACACACACACACATACACACACACTCCTCCAGATACCTCACCTCACCTCACCTTGGCTTTTGCCGATGTCGTAGGAGAGCCCTTAGGAACGAGGCGAAAACCGTCTCAATCTTCCCCACCCACTGCTCTTTGAGAATCAGCAACTTCCTGTTCCAACAATTTTCAAACCAGGACGCACTCAGTCAGGAGATGACCAAATTTGTCTCTGCTTTCACTAAGTTCGGGCCTTAGCTACAACAGTGAGCGGTTGTGAAGCGACTTAGCAGTCAGGGAACTGAATCTCTCCCAGCGCCTAACGCTTCTGTTAAAGAATCCGTCTCTTTTATACCATTTGCTTTTTCACTCAGGAAACAATGCGCTAAACACCTTCCGTGGACAAAAGTCTGAATAATATGGTTCCTTTTCTTGGTTATCTGTATAATAACGTTCTTTTCTCCAGATGTTCAACTTCTGTATTATTGTGAAACATCATACTTCTTTATTGTTTGTTTTCTTTGTTCTCATTATTGATATTACTGTTATCATTATTACTATTTATATTATTATATTACTATTTCATTTCTTTTTAGGAGACGTTGAAAACCTGCCCGTACACAAAAAGCAAGACATTTGATTGATATTTTCTTCCCTCCACAGCAACATCCTATTTACATTTTTAGATGGTTACGTTGTTGCCCTGAAGAAGGACCAATTTGGTTCGAAAATTTGGCTTTCAGTTTGACCATCCAGGAGAAGTTATTTATATGTGTTATTTGCTTTTTAAAATTGTTGTTGCCGGTTGGACAGTCTTTTTCTTTTTTATAAATTAATATTACTGTATTATCATCTTGTTTTCTGTTCTTTCTCTTCTCTTTCAAATTGTAAATTTATTTTTCTATGAATGCTGATCATCTGTTCTTCTTTCTTCTGTTATGCCTTCCCTTCCGTCCATCCTGTGTTGTTCACTCTCTTTTTTGTTCTTTCCAGTGTCTTCTTCAGTACGTAGTGCACGACTACTGAACTAATACTAATTATAACAGTATCAGTCTTAATTATGTTTTTACACACCCCTTAAATCCTCCACCCCGAAAACATATCAGTAACTTCGCATGCTGAAAATGAGGCATATGGATTTAAAAAAATAAATAAATAAATAATAGAAACACATGTTATGGTTTTCATAAGCTTTTCAACCTCCTGTAGTGGTGGTTATCTCAGCTGTCCACAACCGTGGTCAAAAAATAACATAACACTATTGTGTTATGTGACTCGTATATCAAGTATAGAAACACACACAGCTCTTACAACTACTTCAAAGTACTATAAATCTGTTTGTCTGACCAGACGGTTGAAGCAGTTCGTTTTCTGTATTGATGCCGTAACAGTGGCAAATACTTTACGTTGGCTGTGTTATCTTGCTCCTGCAGTGTCATTCATCTCTCATTTTCCGAATCTTTCTGTGTTTAATAGGCATAGCCTATATCTACAGATGTAAAGCGGTGTAATAAGCGGTGTTGGTTTGAGTTTTCAGTCTTACTTTCTGAGTTATCTCCATTTACTAATTAATTTGCAGCCATTAGTTTTGTTCGTGTGTGTGTGTATACCTTTTTTTCTTTTTTTTAGAATATGGACAGACCAATGAAGAAAGAGGGAGACACAGATTTGGAACTGAAGTTTTCTACTTGCCGTTAAATTCAGACTTATTCACCTGGGTTTTTTTTTTGTTGTTTTTTAGCTAAAAGGACGTACACCTTTTTCGAGAGCGGAGACACTAAGAATTGGCTGGTTTTGTCCTGCATATTGACGAGAAGATTAAAACAGGGAAGAGGAGAGCGTAGCAGAGATCATAAAATATTACTGGAAAAAGAGAGCGCAGAAGTGGTAAAAACAATGCTCATGGAAAAAAGTGGGCAGAGCAAAAGCATATAGACCATGGGCCAGCGGTCCAAACCCTTCCCCCCCCCCCTTGGGATTTTTATACACCCATATTTTATGAAAGGTTGGCCATCAAGGTGTAAGAAAATGGATGTTAGCTACTTTGAAAATGTCATCTTCATATAATTGTCGCCCTTTGTTATGTTTATTTAGCGTTTTTATAAATAAGGGCACAGGCCTTATAATTATTATTTTCTTTTCTTTTTTCTGTTCTTGTTTACAACCATGCTCTAGACCTGGGAAAGGCGGACTACAATTTGGAGTTAAAATTTAAAGGCCAAGAGCCCTGTTTTTTTACTGTTTGGATGCATTTTACTTTGGTAATGTAAGCAGAGGACGCTTGGGTTTTGCCAGCCACCAAAGAGAAAGAACGGCCAGCAGAAACAACGGAAATCCAGCCGACAAGGACAACACTAGACACAACACAGAGGGACTACCAACTTTGACACGACCTGACATGATCCAACAATAAAAGCCGAGATAACCCAAATAGAGGCTGAAAGGCCCAAACCAAAATCGAGTCGAGGGGTGGGGTTGTTATTTCGGTCATAAAACTATTAATTTTCATAACAAATAAATAAGTAAATAAATTTTGAGAACAAAATTAGGCTTGTCCAAAGTCAGATTTTTCATCAAAATTGCAAAATTGTGGATTGTCAAAACCATTATTATGAACATCTTTTTGGGGGATTTTTTAACATCTGCATTTCTTGAATTGATATCCCTTGGGGTTAAGAAAAATGGGTATATAATTCTTTGGAAGTGTCATCTTCATGAGTAATTCCCCCTTGTTTGCAGTTTGTCACAAGCACTCAAATAAGGGGGTGTGTTTCTTTTTTGAGTTATAACTCCATCTTCACAAAAGCAGATGGCAATTGGTAAGTACTCA
>JBCAUA010093501.1:0-10441 GCA_038406235.1 Peronia verruculata
TTACTAGAAAATGCTTTTTTGGCTGCAAGGTGGAAAGAGAAGACAAAGGCCCCCCCCCCCCCCCATGCCAAATGTCTGCCATAGAAATTACATCAAAACAGTCTTACAGTAAAATAATTGTAATACTTGATTGTAAGATCACACTGGATGGCGCAAAATTTACAAACAAGTTGTTTACAGTGTCGTTATACTTGTATGTCAAACTTTTTGAGTTCTGACCTGGGAACTGTAAGAGCCTGATTAAGGCATATCTTAGTTGTATGCTGTTCAAGTTTTAATGAAGGAACGGGGGCATCGTTGTCTTACCGATGCTGATTTGTTTCGTTGTTAATTTTTGTTGGGATTTAACGATTACGTTGAAGTTGAGCCTAGTACGGTGGGATACTTTTAAATGCCAAAACGAATGATCAATGCACATGTTAAATAATTATAATACCGTGTGGGCAATGTGTTTCTGGGTCATAAGAGAAATATCGAAACTTATGTATAAATTGGGATCATCAAAGATTATACAACAAAGTTAACAAAAGACCATGCAAACCGTGGAATTATCAGAAAGACTCCTCCTCAGAAAGACTGTCTGAATAAAAACAATTGCTCTGCATATCTTGTATTTCGTAAATAATGTCTTTGGGAGTCTGTGTTTTGGCAAAATCAAATTTATCAAGTCTGATCCCAGGGTTTTAGACAGTCTCTGATATTTTTATTATTGAAGCTAAAACCATTCGCTCTCTAAGAGTTAAACTTCCTCTCCCGCATAATCTCCCATAATAGTCTTCCATGCACATCAGCCTGGCTCATATTCTTCTTCTTCATGTTGTCATGACCTTTTTCTTCCACTGGTTTTCCTAGTAACTGAATCTAGATTAGGGTTTTCTTCCATTTAATTCTTTGTTCCAACCGAAGTTAAAAAAATAAAAGAATAAATAAATAAAATTCCCTTTTAGAGGCTCGAGTCAAGACTCCAGAAAGGCGCAGAACAAAAAAGGGAAGGAAGCTGGCGTGAAAACTTGATGAAAAAGAAACATGAATAGGAGGCTGTTCGGACTCATAAATCACAGGTGTGAAGAATAGTGTCAAAACGTTACCTGCATAAACCTGTCACTTTGGACGGCCCATTGCCCGTAAACGAGAAACATATTTTATATGTCAAAATGCCGAATTAATTTATGTAGAAGCTATGAATACCTTATTATGTAAAAGCTTCAGTTCAGTGGGGGGTGAATTTTCTACATCGGCCCCAGTTAAATTCGAGGTAGTGTATAATTATTTGTGGCTTGCCTGTGTAACAAAACGAACGAAGTCTGAACAAAAACGAAAAGAAATAAACAAAAACAAACAAAAAAAACCACTCACAATAAAAAAAAAAAAAAAAACCACACACACATACACATTTTAACACATGTTAAATTAACCCTAAAGCTTCCGTAAAAACTGCTGGAATGTTACGAGTTTCATAACGAAATTTCGTCATGTTCAAGCAAAAAACAGCCGAAGGACGACACGGGAATATCAAAGAACGATTTTTTTTCCTGATACTCTGTGTCGAGACAGCCGTTCACAGATCGTTGAAAGGCCTAATAGAAGGCAATCGTAAATTATACTGTATGTTACTTGAAAGACAATTAATATCTGAAGGGTAATGACCAAGTGTAATTCATATTATTATGAAGTATGATTTTTGATCATGTCTGCCCCTTGACACTTTTAGGGTTAATCAGAAAAGCCAAACAGATGAACAAACAGAACAAAAAACAATACGGTGTACAGGTTTGCTCAGGCATGGATATCGGAATATCAGAAGGCCGTGTAGATACAAAGAGTTAATATTAGCTGTGTGCATATAAAGGAGGCAAATCATGCCTTTTTTTTTTTTTTCACCAAGCGTTGCAATGTTACAGTATACTAAACGAGAACCCACCGCCTCCGTGGGAATTTTTTATATTTTTTTAAATAATATAGTCTTGCGCCTTAAAGTGTATGGCAGAGCGTACCCACCTCGATGTTGATTAAACTGAATGTTATTTAAAGTAAACATGTTTTTGAACCCGTCTTACTACCAAACGTACAATTCGGATCAAGCAGCCTCGCTATTTATTATTCAATTATTAACGCATTTTTAAAACAACGTCAAAGATAACAAGCTTTTTTCGGGTTTATGTACACAAAAACACAGATCCATATGCAACAATGTTGCGTGCCAAATGTCATATGGAACCATTCAGCAGTTTTCGAGTCCATGAGTCTATTGTGGGCTTTCTTGCAATTTTTGCAATATAGATTTACTCCTCTCCCGTGGGCAGATTTTTGCACATCTTCACCAATAATTTTGAATCTCTTTTGTCTGGTTGGATTCACATCAAAATTCTTCTATCAATTGTGATAATAATATGTAAGAAACCAATACTGTTGTAATAGGAGTTTGTATAAAATTTTTCTGTAATTATATCTTACCATCAGAGGTATCTTTATGATTTTTTATTGTCTGGTGTTAAGCGTACAAGCGCAGAAACCCATACGTCTATGGATAGAAAAGATTAGGCCAAGCATTCCTAAAGGAGCATCACCCCTCCTCAGGCAATTAGTTCATATTCGACATAGCAAAAACTTGGAAATCCCCGGCGGAGTGTTTGTACCTGCCTGCTTAAAATGGAATACTCACTTATGTTTGTTACCCCTTCACCACGAGATCTGAGAACTATTGTCACCAGTCCCGTGCAATTTTTATTTTTTCCGATATCAATGACAGTGAACAGTCTTGAATGTTTGTACCCCTTTCTAAATTTAGATGGGGATTTCCAGGCCTTCGCTTGATCCGAACAAATCTATTGAGGTTCTGCAATGTTTGAAAGAATTTTCCCGTTTTTAATGAATTTCTACCAAAATAGGAGACCATTGTGTCTAGCTTTGTTATCTTCCTTAACCAGGCCAAAGGGGTGTTAAACAATGTAAAAAGGAAAAATTACTTTTACCCCCTTTGTTTGAGAGGCACACCATGAAAACTTTAAAAACATAAATTATGGTATCAGAGGAATGTTTTCTACTTATTGTTATACTTTCATCTGTTTTTCTGGTGATCGATCTTTCTAATGACATGAAGTTAAGTGATCTTTTTCTTTTCGTTTTGTGATGTTTGCTCAACACTTCGTTTGTCTGACAAATGTAAATAATAGAGCTTGACACAACGATCTCCCACTTGACCATGTCTATCGTATTTCCCCATATGTGGGTTTTCATCGTAGGAATTTCAGTAGGCTATTATCGTTGGTTCATCGCTCGAGACTGGACACTCTATCTCTGATGCAGATTTTATTATTTTTTTTCCGATTTCACACATCTTCATCTTCATCCATCTCCTGAACTCTGCAGATGGCGTATGTGCGGTTTTGAAGACGTAACTACTTATCTTTTATAACCCTCTCTGTCTTTAACTGTTCTTTCGGAATAAGTAAATTTCATTCTTGTACATTCACGGACCTTATCTTCCTCTCTCTTCCTCATCGGCAGCACCACCTGGATGTGTTGTGTTAGATAGTTTGCGAGATAGCCTCCATCAGGAGGTTGAAAGACGTATATAGAACGTAGATAGTTTGCGCAGGGCCAGACAATGGAAACACAAAACACATACTCTGATCATCATCGTCCTGTGTCATCTCTTTCGAGATCGACATGAAAAGACTCGCCATATCTTTCTATCCTCTACTCTTCTGGTGCATTCCTCTAAACATTAAAAAAAAAAATAATAATAATAATAATTCGCCAAGTCCTTAATGATTGTCATCCTTCCACAACTCCGCTGTCCTCCTCTGGCTCTGATACAGCATTGAAAATGCCTGTTTTGACATCTGATAATATTTCTCACATTGTTTCACAGGTAACAAGGATTTCATTACGAATTTCCGACATAACTACTATTATCTCTGTTATGTCCTCAGGTACCAAAGAAGCGTCCTTCATCTATGCCATCACCTCGGCTGGCGTGACCTACGCTATCACACAGGCCTGTAGTCAGGGCAATCTGTCCAACTGTGGCTGTGACCAGGCCAAGAGAAACGGGAAGATCACCTCGGGAGGCTGGAAGTGGGGCGGCTGCAGCGCCGACATCCGCTACGGGCTCAAGCTGGCCAGGAAGTTCATGGACGCCAGAGAGATGGCTAAGAACGCCCGGGCTTTTATGAACGTCCACAATAACAGAGCTGGCAGGAAGGTGGGTCACAGAGTCAACGAATAGTTAGTCTGTCTGTCTGTCTGTCTGTCTGTCTGTCTGTCGCTTTCTCTAGGAACACTAAGACTTGTCTGTCAATCTGTCGTTTTGTCCATATGTCTGTCTCTTGTTATGTCTGCCTGTGTGTCCGGTTTGTTTGTCTGTCACTGTGGGTATGATTCTGTCTGTCTCTCTCTCTCTCTCCAAATTGTCTGTCAGTCTGTCATTTTGTTCGTCTGTCTGTCTCTTGTTATGTGTGCCTGTCTGTCCGGTTTGTTTATCTATCAATATAGCTGTGATTCTGTCTGTCTGTAGATCTGTCGTTCGGCCTGTTTGTCTGGTTCTTGTCCTACTGACTGTCTGTCTGCATATTGGTATCTATCTTTCCAACGATCTGTTTGTCTGTCTGTCTGTCTGTCTGTCTGTCTGCCTGTCTGGGCCTCCAAAGGCCCATTTGCCCTATCTAACATTCTCGCCTCGGTGGGCTATCTCGGGGATAGAATTCAAAACAAAATAGAAGGAAAATGAAGAGAAGGAAAATAACACGAAAACAGGAGGGGTAGACGAGGGATGTACAGAAGAATAGAGAAAAGGAATACAAACAGGGGCAACGTATGTAAACTTAACCCACATTACTCTTGGACAACTGATTAGAGTATCTAGTTATGATTATATTCTGCTAATGGCATCTATTCTTCACATTTTGCATTGTAAACACCTTCCGTGCTCTAGGGAACTGTCTAGAGGAGACAGCAATCCTGGTTTTACCGTGCATCCCGCTGAGACATGTCCCCAAAGCTCATCTACGTCACAACCAGAACTTGACAATATTTCCGAGGCTGTCGCATTGTGATGAGGTCAGAGTTCCGACCTGCCCGTCCGCCCCTCGATCCCCTGTCAATCCATCATGACAAAAACTTGACGTGATCTGTAATTAGGTCATACCTGATGGGCAAACAGCCCAGGTATTTTATGCTGAATATTACGACGCTGCCTACAAGAATACATCTAAAATACTTCAGTAAAACGCTTTTTTTCGTTAAAGTTGAATCTTTATCCCATATTGAGATTCTTTCCTCAGTGATATATAAAAAGACAACGAAATGCATCGTTCCATTCTCTGGGGGAAAAAAACACAAGAAGAAAAACTGCAATTTTTTTTTTTTCGTTGCATGTTTCAAGAGAAATTGTGAAAGTATTTCTCGATTCTCTTGAACTGGACATTTTTCAGGAAAAAGAAAAAAAGTGTTTTCTGAAAGTATGTCAGAAATATGTCCACAAAGTTAAAGTTGGCTTGTGCAGGTGCTACTTGACCTAATTAATTTCACTGCCTATTTTGGAAATAATTATAGGTGTGCACGTTTCGGGAAAAGAAATCGCAAAAATAAATACACTCGCCCCTGGGTAGGGCAAGTTAATAGTCCTGAATACTTGACTTCAGTCAATACTCACGAAAAGTAAATAAAACATGACATTTTGATTTCCAAAGGTTAGGAAAACATATAATTAAAAAAAAAGTAATTAGAATTACTGAGTATGTCTAGGCCTGATAACACGTTGATATAATATTTCACAGTTTCTAAGACTGGTTAGCGCTTTCATGAAAGGCTCATTGTTGGCCAAATCGTGAGCTCAGTTCTCTGTTGCCCTATCTCCATTTTTCACATTTTGAGAAAATTGCTGTTATATGTCCACCAACTGTTTTTGTACATAGGAGATAGGAGAAAATGGGCAAGTGATAAGTGAAATGACTTCAGTATATTATGGTAGATTTACTATCCCTTTTTCCCATGGCATATATATCTCCAAATCGACCAAAATAGAGATAGGATAAGAAAGAACTGAGCTCGCGAAATATCGAGCGCTCTCTTGAGAGAGGGCCAGATCCTGTTGTAATAACTACAGCGATTGCTACTTCCATAACGGCTTGATCCGGACGCGGATTCTGATGGCTCGTACTTTCTTTATCTCTTTTTTGTTTTATTTTTGTTTTTGTTTGTTTTAGTTTGTTCTTGATCTTTTAAAACAGACTGAGTGGTCGTTGACAGGCGAGATGGCCGCTGGCAGGAGGTTGAAACGTGTAAAGAGAACGTAATGTTGACAGGTTTGAACGTTGGGCATTGACAGAGAGATCCGAATTGCTACACGATAGCTACAAACAGCGGCTGGCACGAGGGCATTCTTGTTGACAGCTGGGTGTTCTATACATCACTCTGAGTACAAACATAACAACAACAGCAGCAATATCAACAACAGTAAAAACTACAGCACACTGCAGTTCTCCCTCCAGAGTTCTTGTTGTTATACAGAGATAGTAAAGTAAAGTAAAAGTTAAGTAAAAGTACCATCCATTGACTCCCAAGAGGAGAAATTGGTTTGGCCATTTCAGACCTCGAAGATAGTTTGGTTATTCAGAGACAGTTTGCAAATGTCTTCGGAGACACCAAAGCTTACAGTTACAGATTATCTCAATGCTTTCTTTCGAAATACATGTACTACTTTTTATCCAAGTGAATAAGGAAGATTGTCTGTACTTAGGTTGTAGAAAATCAAGACTATGTAACTGTATAATTCGTAAGAAAACGACTTTCCTTACTTATATTATATTGGAACACACTAAGAAATGGTCATAGTATTTTATAAAGTTCAATTTGAACTCCAAGAATAATGACAGCTTGCAATCTACGTGATTGCAGGGTGGAATGCTCCAAGTTATTAAGCATTTTCTCTTATTCTTGTCAAGTAAAAATTTTCTTGATCTTTTAATTGGCTTGCTAGCTTCTGCACTCGATCTGAAGATGAAAATAAACTTTATAATCAGCCTTGATTGAAATAAACTATATAGGCTTAGTCAGCCTGTGTTGAAACAAAAAGAAAGTCAGTGTTCGGTTTTGGTTGAAATGATCCTATATCATTTCCTTTATCAGCTTCAGTTCAAGTAAAGTTTACGATCAGTATAATCTAGTTGAACGAAAGTTAACAGTCAGCCTTAACTGAAAATACACTTTACACTCCAGATCAACTTGTCTGACATAAACTTTATTTTAAGCCTTATCTAAAAACTACAAGCCTGGTTTGAACAGCTCCAAGTACTTCCTTGTCATTCAAAGTTGAAAAAGCATTTCAGGACAAGGACCTAGATGTAGTTATATGGAGCTGCCCGTCCTCCCTCGTCCTTTTGCATTTCTGTTTTTTTTTTTTTTTAAACAACATACTTTTCGTGTGACTGCTACCCATATCGTACCCCCTGCTGTATCGCTGCCATAGGCCAGGCCAATAAAAATGCCATCTTCACTGCAGATTCCACCCGTTTCTGTCCTTCTCACAAATTACTGGTGTCACGATTTCAGTTTTCAGCCCGGGGGGCCGGCTGAGGTCGTGTCCCCCCCCCCCCTCAACACAAGCCCGGGACACGCCCTTACGAGCCTGGCAGAGGGACAGGGGGGTGATTAGGGCCCTTCATTACCGCTGATTGCTGTTAATATGCGATTGTGGCCCCTAAAGCCGCTGTTGATAGTCATTGTCAAAATTGTAGTGTCAACTGAGAGGGCGGAGGAAAGCATTGTAGATGGGAACAGCCACTAAAAAGAGGACCACGGATCAGATGAAGAAGAATTGAAAAAAAAAAAAAGTAGCTTTGTAAAGACCTGGGTCTGCGTTCGCTGCAACTTTGGCTCAAACCCAGCAGAGATCCAGCCCCCCTCCCCCCCCCCTTTTTTTTTTCTCCATCATTTCACTTTGTAAAGTGAAGTCCAAGCGATGAGTTAAGGCAGAGGTTAACTACGAGCCGGCAGCTTCATGCGAGGTGAGGACAGGACAAGACAGCGTTGAGTGTCAATTCTACCGTGCTTTGATAAAACGCCTTTTTTTTTCCATCAAGTATAATTATCTCAGATAGCCAAGAAGCGTTTATGGTTTGTCGCTGTGGTCGAGAGGTTAGGCGCCTACTCCTCTCTTACCTGGGAATGGGTAAGATTAGAAGATTAAAACCTGCGTTTTTTTTTTCCCAGTGACCAAATGGTCTCCTGGTTTCTTGGCGGATAACGAAACTTTACGTCTAGCAGTTTCCGAAAAAACATCGAGTATATTTCGGAGGTTCTCATATGTATGTTATGCACATTATAGAGCCCTTAGCAGTTAAAAATCGGATGAGGAGTAGGCGGGGACGCCGCTGTCCAGGTGACTTTCCCAAACTCCAAATTTCTTCTCAGGAAATTGCTTCTCTCCTAGAACTGGGTATGCACTTAAAGCCAAGATAATCCGTTTCCCTTAGAACTGGACAGCTGCATATAGTATGAAAAAAATAGGGCGGAGAAAGGCGACAAAATATGAAAAGCCACCATCTAGCTTTGTCTTCAATGAACAGCTGTGGCAGGCTGCCAAGTGCGGATTGGATTGCTGATCCATTGACTCCAGATAGGGCTCCCAACAGGACTGGATTGACTAAACAGGGCATAAGGAGCTTGTCCCAATAAATATCCTGTAATGTAAATATTCCACCTATTTTTAAAGAAAAAGGGTTTTCCACATTACAAGATAATTTCCTGCATTATTCCATTCTCTTGGAGCTTTTTTTTTTTTTTTCTATTTCTTGTTCCTATCTCTTAGTCTGAAGACACAGACAATCTGACCGGCGACCAGCTCTCTTCATCCCATTCTTTTCTCTGACTCTCTCAAAGAGTCACTCAGCTCCAGGCTTGTCCATATTCCAAGAGTTGTCTTCCCATCTCTGTCTGCCTCTTCCTCTCTTTCCTTTATTTGTCTGAAAGAGACTGCTTTTAAAAAAAAAAAAAAATGCGTTTACACTACCCCTTCTGAAACTAGAATTTAACACATATCAAAACTTAACAAACTTCGGAATGACCAGCATCCTCTTAATAATCAAGTATTCGGAAAGAAGGGGGTGTTTTTCGTTTGTAATGAAACGCTGTAAATGAAACGTTTGTAATAATACACGCTAAAGAAATTCGTTTCTGCCGATAACGATATCACTGTCAGGCAGTTTATCTTATGAAGGCGGCCTTGTTCTCTGATTTTCATGCAGTTTCTGTCTAAATACGTGTGTCTGAAAGTGTATTGTGTGTAGTCTCTATATCAACTGTGGATGTAATTTTGTTCTGAGGACAGATAACATTTATTTTATCGTGTCTTAATCTTATCTTATCTTTTCTGGTCTTAGCTCATCTTCCCTTGTCTTCTTGTCTTGTGTTGGCTCATCTTTACGCATATCTCATCATACAGTTTATCTTATTTTTACTTTATTACCATATCCTGTGTTATCTTATCTTTGTCTTCACGTTTATCTATTTTATCTTAACCTTTACCTTATTTTATTCTTTTATCCTATCCTGTCTTATCTTAAATTTTAAGCAGTTTTCTCTTTATTATCGTATCCTGCGTTATCTTATCTGAAAGACGGTTTTCTGTTTATTGCTAGCGTTTTTTCTTTATTATCGTATCCTGTCTTGTCTTATCTTAGAGCCAGTTATCTCTTTATTATCATATCTTATCTTAAGGCAGTTTTCTTTTTATTTTGGTATCCTAACTTATCATATCCTGAAGGTGGATTTCCCTTCATTCTCACATCCTGTCGTTATCTTATCTTGAAGGCAGTTTTATCTTTATGATCATATCCAGTCTTATCTTACCTTAAAGTCGGTTTTCTCTTTATTGCTATATCCGGCCTTATCTTACATTAAAGGCGGGTTTCTCTTTATTAAGGTATTGTGTCTTTTTTTATCTTATCTCAAAGTGGCTTTCTCTATTACTGTACGGTCTTATCTGATCTTAAAGGTATTTTTTTTAAATTATTATTATTATTATCGTAACCTGTCTTATCTTATGTCAAAGGCAATTTTCTGGGAACAGCGGTGACTTTCTTAGAAATAAGGTTGTTTTGTCAAAGAACTGTTAGCGTTGCCCTGTTGATGATGCTGGCCGGCGCAGCCCCGGGGCTGTAAGGAGCAAACAGTGATATTGGAGTGTCTGGGCTGTGTTGGTCCGATCCAAGCCTGTAATCCCCCCCATCGTGTCCACAGTGGGGACACTTGACAGAAATAGCCGGCGCTAGGCTTGGAGACTACGGTCACCAGCATATGCCATTGCTCGGGAACTCTAGGATGCAGAGCAAAAGAAACAGGGGACTAAAAAGGAGTTTATAGTGGTGTCGTGGGCTAGCGGTTAGGCCGTCGACTCGGGATCTGAAGTTCCGGGTTCGAATCCTGACAAGGCCCGACA